>JAPYZE010003771.1:0-19393 GCA_030522805.1 Leptomastidea abnormis | reverse complement strand
TATATATATATATATATATATATATATACACATATCTATACGTTATACACAGAGTATTAATTAAAATTTGAGTTTATATATTGAATTAAAGAAGCTTTTATTAGGGATACGTACGTAAGGAGGTAATTTACAAGCCAAGTTCGTAAATCGACCTTATCTCTATCTTCTCAACGTAAGAGATAAGATAAGGGATTACATGATTCGTCATTATTTTTAGACTATATATTTGTATGTATGTATGTATGTATGTATGTATATGTTTGAACATTGACGTTATCGTTATTCTCGATGCTGAAATTTAATAACATCGTAAACCGAATTAAAATCATCATCATAATTACACTTTGATCGATGCGCCCAACTCTCTATGTCTATTTAACTTTAAAATATTGAAGCAAATTTTCATCTTATATCCAAATTACCATAAAAATATTCCCACGCAATTGTTGTTTTTAAACAAATACAGCAAATCATGCGCAAAATTGGTATAAAAACTCAAGAAATAAGGTGAATTACTAATACAAAGAATTTGAAGAATTCAGATAGAGGTATATAAGTAACTTAGCTTTAACCGCGAATCTGATATTTCAATGCCGAACGATCAGAAGCGAATGTTAAAAAGCAGCTCTAACGATATAGCCATAGCCTGACAAATACGACCCCTATATATATATATATATATATATATAGGTTTATATAATATGTATTCTGTGGGAATAGAGGCGTATATATACAGTACACTCGCGTATACGGGATTATTTACGCGAGTGTAATTGGAACAAAAGAGTTAGATACGTATACTACATATTCTTGTTCTTGAGTTTATTCGTCAGTTGCTTGTTCTCAACTCTCTTGGAGCTATTTCTTTTTTTAACGGCCTAACGGTCGATGTGTACAGTGCGTTGCTCAGCTTGTAGTAGTAATAGTATAGCAGTAGTAATAGTATAGTAAGAGGTAGAGGGGTAGAAGGGGAATATTTCCACTGTTATACCACGCGAGGCCGTAAATAAAAGCTGCGGAATATAAAGTATCTTGGTAATATCGGCGGCCTTAATGAGTCTTTGGTAAACATGGGAGAACAGTGCATCGATCGTCGCATCTATATAGCTTTTATAAATACGCGTATATATAACGCAGCTAGACGACGTACAAGTGCATATTCGCGCGCTTTTCTTTTCCTCTCTCTCTCTCTCTTTTTATCTCATATATGTAGGCACATCGGTCATTCTTGAAGACACACGAATAGTTGCAAGTGTATATATATACATCGTCTATAATGATATTCTTCAAGTCTACGCGTGTGTGTGTATGAAACCAGTGTGCATAGGCATTAAGAAGCAAATACCTAGTGAGGGAGAGAGGAAGAATCGCGAAGGGAGAAAGAAAGAGAGGCGGTTGGATTTGAAATTGAAATGGGTAAATGTCGTTAAAGTTGTCTCCGTTGCGTCGAGAGAAAGAGAGAGGGGGGGGGGAGTCGGGGCCGCGGGATGGTAATTTTGGATGAAAAAGGATTTTATGGCCTTTAATTATGCTGCTACTGCTATACTACTGCCTGATGGGTCTTTGAATATTGCGCGCATTCGCGGCCTCGAGCGACTCACTATTACTTCTTCTCTTTGCTTATTTCTGCTATGGTGTGCGTATGTATAGAAACATGTATATATGCCAAATGATTTTCATTAAAAACCGACCCATCAATCTCGCGTTGGCATTCCTAAGGTATAAGACTACGTATACATATACATATATATGCACACAAGTTTTACCTATACGTACTTACTTACATGTATATAAACGTACACGCAGTTATAGGAGGGCTTTAGCATCATATCCAGAAGAAGAAGAAGAAATTGCGCAAGTACGTGATACTAGTAAGCTATGTACCATCAACGACGACGACAACGACGACGTTTGTAATGTCGACTTACGGACAGATTGAAAATGACGCGGGAAATATATATACGCTGCTGCACGTGCGCGAATATGTGTAACAAAGTGCCAGAGGGGGACAAAAAGCAAGAAGAAGCAGCGGGCAATCATTTGTCTGTCTCTCTGCTGTAGCATTACTCCGAGGAGGAGGAGGAGGTCGCTTTGCAAAGAAGCATATAACTAGCTATATCTACTACATACACCCAGCTTGGATGATAGTAGTAGGAGGCTGGGAGGGGGGGGGAAGCGCCAACCGGACGCTGCTTTATTTCGAGAGATAATCCAAACAAATGTACTCGCTCTAGCTCGCAAGTAAATAACATGCAAATTCCGTAATGCTGGTTGACCGATAGCTTCTCTCTCGTCCCTGCGCTTACTTTTACCTCCTCCTCCTCCTCCTCCTTTCTCTTCCCTTCACTGTGAAAGAGACTTTCCAGCTCTCTCTCTCTCTCTCTCTCTCTCTCTCTCTCTCTTTTACGTTGTCCAACGAAGAGATGGACTTTAGTTATTTTCCGAGGAGCCCTGATGTTATACTGATGCTGTACTATACTAATACTACTACCGACTATACTGCTCAGCGGGAGTAAAGGTCATGGGAGAGAGAGACTTTGAATTACCCGAATGCTGACTTTTCTACTTGCTGGCTAAATGAAAAGTTATGGACTTTTTTTCTTGTTGTTGTTGTTGTATAAGAGATGGGTAGGTGGTAAATTCATTATAGCTGGTTTTTTTTTATCATGTGGTTAAGATAATCAATTATTATTAGCTACGTAGCTGGAGGCAGAAGAAAATTTATTATACAGAGTTTGCAATCGGACAGAATTTTTTACTCAAGAGCTATAAATGTTGTTATTGAATGTTTTCACGTATAATAATAATAATAATTATAAAAGTACCTATACATTTTGAAAATATAACGTGACTTGAATTCTCTGTCAAGTTACATATATTTAACAAAAGGTTAAGCATCGATGTGTTAATTTAATTTTTGCAACCGCAAGAGAGAGATGAAGCGAAAAACGGCAATTGGTCACATCAGGAAGATCGATGGAATGCGTCCTTCGGTGACGATAATGATGTGATATCGCGCGTCATCGCGGAAAGGGAATATATACATATATATATATAATATGTGTACACGCGCGAGGAGACGACGCCATTATGATCATTAATTGAACGATTGTCCCCCCCCCTCCCCTCCCTCATCCTCCTCTTGCACTTCATTTAATTACAGCACCAGTCCCGATATATAATATAAACGCCTCACACGTGTGCAATATATAATACAACACATTTCATCAGCCCGATATAAACGCAGAAACGCACAGGTTTCATGATGTGGTTTTCACCTCGATTATCTAACAGAAATAAGAAAATATCTATACTGGTATATAATATATAATTTATCTCGCTTTGTTTATTGCCAAATAATCGCGCGAGCTTTGGTATAAAGGACAGTATAGGGAGAGAAGGTAGTAGTAGGGGTATATACGAAATAACGAGAGCGTAAAGTGAAATTTGTCCATATTGCCATAAGTGCGCGTGTTAATTGCGCGGTTCACTATTTCTATATTACTGACGGTCTTTTTTTTATTATTTATTCTATTTTTTCTTTCTCTCTCTCTCTCTTTTCTTGCTTGGCTTTGTTTTCTTCTCGTTTCAATTACGGAAATCGCACCATGCAAATTACACAATTAAAAGCGTCAATTAGAGTGCAAAAAGAAAAAGGAAAAGAGAAAAAAATAGAGAGTTACAAAAGAACGATCTAAGCGGATTGCTGTCGGTAACAGAAGAAGTAAGAGAGAGAGAGAGAAACATAGAGAAGTCTGGGTTTTACGGCTGCAACTACTTTTTTATGTCTCGCATATAATAGTTTGAGCTCGCGTATATATATAGTTAGCCTTCAGTCAAAGCAATCATTAATTATAATCAGAAAAATATAACGTTTATTCTTAATTACAAGCCGCTAAATATTTAGCTTAGCGGTATATGTATGAGTATACCTACAGTATGTTTGACTTGCAATGTTTTTTTTTTTTTTTTTTTAATTTAATGAACTTAATATCATAATTGTTTTCAAAGTTAAATAATTTATTATTATTTTTTGTCTAGAACCACATTTAGCTGTAATTACTAAAAATTAAAATTAAAAAAAAAAAAAACGTTCTTCCCGAGGAAGCGATGGATTACGGGTATATATATTCAGCTATCGCACAAAGTCCGTCGATGCCTCTCTTTCTTTTTCTTTCTCATCCTCAGGTAAAAAGCGATAAAAACAGCTCGGAGTTTGGAAAGTAGGCCTGTTTATTCGGCGATAAGATAACTGCGCGCAAGAGAGAGAAAGAGAGAGAGAGAGAACCTCGTCCCTTCGGCATATACTTTGTAAACAAAACGGACGATAATCGTACAGTGTCATCTGTTTATAGGCGCGGGTGGGTGGAGGAGAGAGAGAGAGAGAGGAGACCTAACATATAGCTAACTCTCGGAACAAGACTTCTTTCTCATATAATATGATCCCTGAGAGATTATATTATTATACCAAGAGATTTAACTCTCGGACAATATCTTTCACTCATGCTAACGTTGATTACTTATATTTCACTTTTTTTTTCTCCTTTTTTTTTATTTACGTTTAAATTTCTATATTTAACGTGAAACTAATCGGTTTGTGGTTGAGTTTTCTAAGCTGTGGAAAATTCTATGGACCAAGAGAGCGCGATGATAAGACTCGAAATGATGATGATGAAGTAGTGGATATATACAGCTTGTTGTAATGATAAAATTACCAAATGCATTAAATGCTTTGATGGATCAGAAATAGATTTTGAAATATAGCTCTGTATGTAACGCTTGGCTCTTATAACTCGTTGTTAGAGCATAAAAAGATAAAACGCTTTTTATTTATAATGTCACGCAGCGTAATATTTATTTCAACGTCGTCATTGATTTTACAACGACGACAGAGCGAGAGAGAAAGAGAGAGAGTCGACAGTACTTGTTTTATCTCTTAAATAAATAGAATGTCATAAGTTACGGAAATCGAAAACAACGTCATATACCTTTAATTCGTGTTTTCTTTTTTTTTCTCTCTCTCTCATTTTTTGTTGATTTAAAAAAAGATAAATATATGATGTTTTATTGAATATAATTTTAAATGTATTTTTAAAAAAAAATTGAATTATTTATTTTTAATAGCAAGATATTCATAAATTTTTCGACATGAAATTTATGAGTATAACGTTAAAATAAACACGAAATTTTTTTTAATAAAATTATGCTTATTTATTAAAAATAATGCGAATATTTATGGAAAAACTTACAAAATTTAACAAGCTTATATAAAAATTATATATTGGAAAGTCATAAACTCAATCATTAATCAACAAGCCTAAATTCTCGATAGCTCTTTTTTTTATCAGTTGTTTACAATATTTTAAAAGTATAAAATTAGAAATAATAATGAAAACATTATCGATTTATTCGAAATTCAATTAAACTGTATTTTTCAAATAATAATTTTCAGATTGCATGATAAATTGAAATTATTAATATTATTAACTTATTATAAAGAAGTATAATAACAATCTTAGATCTTAGATGACGAACTGGTAGACATGAAGAGGAGAAGGAGATGAAGGAGAAGAGAGAAGAGTAAAAGCGCTCTCTCACGCGTCCATCCTTCAGGATGGATGCAGACGCCTGGGGAGGCCAGCTTTGGCTCAAGAAGACGAGATGAGGGCCGAGTAAAGGAGTAGGGTGAGTAGGAAAGACGAAGCGCGGCAGATATGGGGTGTTGGCTATAGGAGAGCGCGCGGCTATCTCTCGTAGAACCCCTCGGCTTCGTCTTCAGCCAACGCTTGGTTGGCCCCCATACCACCACCACCATCACCACTACTACCAGCACCGTCGCTGTGTTACTGCTGGCCAGCGGTTCAGTCCGTGGCATTGCCCTCTCCTCCTCCTCCTCCTCCTCCTTGTCCGCCTCTTTGCCTTCACCCATTCCTCCTCCTCCTCCTTTTTAACCCGCGTCTCCCAAGCCCGCTCCTTTATCCTTCCGCTGACCAGCCATTCCCCCGTAGTTTCCCCAAGAGCGAGATCGATTGTTATGCATAGCCTGTATTTGCCCGTCCACCACAGCCTGCACGGGTCGTCTCTCGCTTTCTCTTTCTCCTTCGGAGTAGTAGTAGTAGTATATATAGTAGCGGCAATGGCACATAGGTAAGCTCTACTTCTGCGTTGCTAGTAGCGCACACTACTGCTATACCACACTACCAAGTCGGCTCCTTCTACACTGACCACCACCACTACCCTGCATCAGTTCACTACTGCTACACCACTGCTGCTGCCGCTGCTGCTGCGGGTCAGCGTCAAAGACGCCCGGACAGAGGAAGAAAGAGGCCGACAGAGCTGAAGAGCGAGAACCTTGCTGTGGTAGAAAGAGAGAGAGAGAGAGAGAGAGAGAGAGAGAGAGAGAGAGAGAGAGCTGGAGATGGATCGTACTGCCAAGTCTTCGCGGGCTGTATGACGAGAGGGATGAAGAGAACGGAATAGCAGCGTAGAGGGGGAGTCAATATATGAAGAAAGCAATTCCATGAGGCCGGAAGCAAATTAAGGAACGATTTGACCTCTCGAACACTAGCCTCTCTCTCTCTCTTTCTCTATCTATATATGTGTACGTGTGTCCGCGAGAATGTAGATACTCTACGTCACCCTTAAGTATAGGACCTTAGATGAATATTGTGACTTGATTTTCGAGCGGGGAAGATGATGGGCAGCAGCGATCAAAGTGCCTTGTAATCTAAAGGACCTTATACTCTGTCTGAAATTTTCTTTCCTTATACCTATATATACTCCATAAACTATATATAACCCAGTACTTCTATCGACTGTGTGTCCACGCCGCCGCAGACTTCGATGGGGTTACATTATTATCCCCTTTCACCCTTTCTCTTCAATCGTCCAAGAAAATTACATTTGCTGTCTCCTTATTGCACGCAGCTCTTTGGAAGTTAGCCTTTGATTTGAAACCCCTTTTAATTCGTTAAAAATATTTATAGACCTAATAAGAATGCTGAATAAGAATCAATATTATAACAATTAAATTATATTTTAAAGTCTACAAATTTTTTCGGTCAATTGACAATTCGTCAACTTGACTTTTTCTTCGCAAAACCGCACGAAATAATAATTAGTTGTATAAAAGCGGGTAAAAAATTGTAAATACTAAAATAATCGAGTTGCAGGTATATTCCAGTAAAATAAGCCGATAGCAGCACAGCGCAGCAGTTGAAAAAAAAAGAAGAGTGGTATTGGAGGTGAGCGTTTTTTTTTTCGAGGTATATACGATTCTCGAAGCACATACAACGACAGAGAGTGCACGAAACAATTAATTTTTTGCAGATCTGGACAGAGAAAAAGAGAGAAAGAGAAAGAAAGCAGCCGATACTCTCTCTTTCTCTCTCTTGCTAAAATATGTGGGCTTAACAAAGCGTATGGGTGAATGGATGAGAAAGAGAGAAAGAGTCGATGGTATACTGCGGCATTGGTAGAAGTAGCCTATCCGATGAAAACGTTGCGCACAGATACTCCGGGAAATTAACGCGAATGGTCCGACGGCTTCCATTATATACAAGCCCGGGCCCAGGCAGCCGCGCATAATACATGCCTCGCTGACTTTTTTGTATATTTCGAGCTACTGCTACTCCTACTACTACTACTGCGTTAGGGGGGCACCGCCTGGTAAAAGAGGACGAATCCGAACCCCCGCATCTACCCTCCCGTCCGTGCTAATGAATTTTGGCAATTTTTTCCGCTCCCTCCACCCCCGCAGACACACACCCCATCCCACCCCTTTCAGCCAACTCGCTTTTTGTGAATTCTATCCTCTTTTTTTGTGCGCCTGGCTATCGATGAGCCACAGCCACGGACTACTACTACTACCACCGCTGCCAGAAAACACGATCGAAAGTATCCCTTCTCTCTTTTTCTCTCCCTCCCCTTCCTCACTGATCCTATACACTCGCTAACGCGGCTGTTGCTAATTCCGTGAAAAGCGAATGGAAGTTAATCAGTCGGCATTCGCGGCAGCGTTGATCTCATCCTATACTAAACCACGCGGCCTCCTTTCCAAGGCTCCCACCCCCCCTTCTCCCAACACCCATCTCATCATCCAAGTCAACCACCCACCCACCCCTCACATCTACTTCTTTTATCTGAACCCCATCCGCCTTCTCTCTCTCTCTCTCTTTCTCTGTGAATCCTATTAAATCACGCGAATCTGCATAAAAAATGCAAATGAACGTGCAGTAATTACCTGCCGTCGTAGGGGGAGGAGGGTAAGCGCGCCCGACTTTCATTTTTAAATTTTATTAAAATCTCCTTTATTTTAAATTCATTAAAATTTGTATTACAGACCTTTGTATTTCATTGCCGCAGAAAAAGGGAATTAAATGTATAATTAGCCGGACGTGAATAAGCAGGAGGTAGAGGGGGGGGGGGGGTGAGGTGTGAGGAAATGATGAGGAGGGGTTGAAAAGAATCGCGGATTTATCATTGTGGAAAAAAATCGCGCGCGTACACAATAATTATTAAATTTTCTTTTTTTTTGTTGATTGTACAAGCTATGCATACAAGTCTTCTTTGTGTCTCAAACGGTGAACACTCGTTTTCAAAGCGTATACAATAGCACATTCATTTTTTTTCTTTACTCTTACTAAAATTTAAATAAACAAGTTTTATTATCAGAAATAAAATATCAAAAATGATTTCGTTATTAGGAAAAAAAGGAGACTCTAATTTAGACTTTCTCAGTCGAATACAGAGCGTCTATCTCGTGCTGTCAGATGCGACCTGTGCAGTAGAATTTTGCACTTATTTGCTGAAAATGATCTAAATATGTAAATGAAAAATTATTTATAGCAATTTTACTTTTCTAAATTATTTTTTATTATAACTTTATAGAATAGTGACTATAGATATTTAATAATATCAAAAATTAATTTATGTAACAGTTAGGGGAAATAAATTTTGTGCGTTTTTTGCTACGCACGCTCTTTTATATGCGCAGACCTGTACTGCGCACTTGAAGTGACCTGCGCAGACCTTTACTGCGCACGTCACGTGACCTGCACCTCTACGGCTCTATTGAGACATCTATAACTGCACACGATGGACTCGCTGGTCATATACAAAAAATTAAACTGTAATATGCATTATGCAATGACATTATTGTCTAACCGACGCGCGTGTGTGTACAATCGATTCGAAATATGATGAACGTGATTGTGAAAAAGCGCAGCTGCTCTTTTGGGAATCTCTTGAGAAGCCAGGGCAGCTGAAGCAGCTGACGGGTGAGATGGAAAAGGACGGTACGATAAGCGTCTCGATTGCGTCGGCGGGAGCTCAATGTAGTATACAGAGAGGGAGAGGAAAAGGGAGAAAGAGTAAGTAAAGTGAGGGGGGAAAGAGGTGGCGAGAAATAGAGCATGGCATATGTCCAGTGGCCAAATGTTTATTCTTGAGCCGCGGCAAGCAAGAATGAGAGAGTGAGTGAGTGTGTGTGTGCGGTGGGGGAGGAAGAACGAATGCGCGAGGGAGCGAAAGATAGATGGTGGGAGTGAGTAGGGGAGAGACGAGTGTTCGGACGCAAACACACACACATACACTCATACATACATAGAGAGGAGAGAGAGCGAGCGCGAGAGCGCGCAAATGCAAATTGAGATTAGCCCGCTTGCTGTTAACCTGAATTATTCGAGTCTTAATGATGGCTTAGGCGTCCGCCCACTGATCTAAGGGATTAAACCATGAATATTTCGACGGTCTAATGAACGGGGCGCGGAATTGGAATTATAGGTGCCACTCGTCAGGATTTTCAAGCGGGAAACCGAATAAGAGGTCTCTCCTCTCCTCTACTCCTCCCTCCCATCCTCCTTATAATACTGCTACACTACTATCACCTTCCCCCCCATACCACCATCTCCTTCCTACCACTTTCTGTAATCCATACACTCTCCTCCCTCATCGCCAGGGTATATTTATTCGTCATGAAATTCAAAAGCAATCGCTGCTACTGCCACCTACTATCTCTCTCTTTCTCTCTCTCCCAAGAAATCTTTGCCCTACTACCGGCTTTCTATTTTAGAATCTCGCCTCCGCGAAATCCGATCGATGAGGGTGGGCTATCTCTCACTCCCTATACCTCCCATCCTCCCTCCTATCATTACAACTCTCCGGGGCCATTCTTTAACAAGCTAAATTTACAAGTGTGCCAGAGCCAATGAATATTGAGCATTAATATCATTCTTTATTCTTTTTTTTTTGCTTCTTTTTTTAATGACCTCCTTGGAAAATACCTCGCGCTTCCCAAGATCTTTATGTATATTATATGCATCATATATCAACTTATTGCTTATTCAATATGTTCGAGCTATTATTTTATACTTCACTTGTTGTACCAATGCATATATTATATTCTTTATATATTACAGTGAATTTAAATATGTATTTATACGAATATTTTCTTTTTTATAAATTTGTAAATAATAAATTAGCAGATGATGCAGCTTGATAGAATTTTTTTAATTTAAATACTATACCGTGAGCGCGCTGCTTTCGGTACTCCAAAAATTCGTTTCCAGCAAATTTTCGCTACGTACCTGTAACAAAAATGTTTAAAAATTTTGATTAGAAAATTAACATTATTGATGTATAGCATTTTTGTTATATTATAAATAAAAATTAAAAAATAAATAAATTAAAATACTATTGGTAAATTAAACAATAAAAATTCACGGCAAATCTTCCAGGATAATCATTGCATTCATCTAACATTAATGCAAATAGAAAAGTCAGAGCAATAGAATTGAATGAAAAAAAAGAAGCTACCACAAAAATTTAGCTTTTTCATCCTTGTATATCGGCGTCAAAGGCAAGCGTCAACAGTATAGTCGTCGAGATATTAATGTTCTCTCCCGAGGTTAGCCAACGCATGTTTCTCTCTCTCTCTCTTTCATCGTTTACTCGCGTTCATAAAGTTCAATGTACATATCTGGCAAAATCGCCCTTTGACTCGGGAGCCACGCGCGCTCGAGTTGTAGAAGAACTATGTCGGAAGTAAACGAGAAGGAGAAAGAGAAAGTGCTAGAGAGAGAGAGAGGGGGGGAGGAGAGAGCTTTGGGTGCGGAAGCACGAAAGAGAGAAAGGGATGAGGGAAAGAGGTCGTACCGATATACTATACAGCGGAGGGTGTCACGAGAGTGAGCTGTGCAGGCAGTCCGAGAAGTGCCGCGTTGCCGTATAGAGTATACATATACCGTTGCCGAGAGAGGGAGAGAAAGAGAAAACGAACGAGGGTGTTTTTCCACCACCAGTTGCTTGCTCGCGGCAGTATATAGCAGCACAGAGCGCTGGCATCCCGGCAAACTCCACCTCTCTTTCTCTCTTTTACTTCAATGCTCTTCTTTCTTTCTCTCTCTTTCTGGCACGAACCTGCCACCAGAGAATTACGCCCGTAAAAGCTCCAAACTCGCTGCTGCTGCTACTCCCGCCGTTTAAACTCCCACCGACCGTGTTCTTTCTCTCTTCTTTTCTCTACTCCTTTCCTCCTCCTCCTCTTGCGACTGCTGCCTTCACCCACCGACCTGCTACTGCTACTCTCCCACCGCGCTTCCTTCTCTTTCTTCCGAGTTTAATTTTACGCCCTGCTACAACGCGTTTCTTATATTTCTCTCGACACCTCGCTTGCTTTGCTTTTTTTTTTTATTATTATTGAGCTTTTTCTCCACAACTTTGTACTTATTTATACTAGTTTCCAGTAACTGTTTCTCTCATCGATTATATTTTATTTTATTGCGATAATCATTTAAAATTTCATTTGTAAGCAATGATATATAAAAAATTAATATTTAAACAAATTTTGTGTAAAAGAGCTGATTAATACAATAAGTTTCTAAGTAAATATGCAATAAATTTTGTGTTTAATGGTTGACGTCTTAAATACAAAATCTATTTATATATAAATAATAATTTTAAATTTTAAGAAATATTTCAAACTTTATCAACTACAATAGACAAATGAATAAGATATTTGTAGGTATAAATGTATGTATGTACATAAAAAAAAATTATTAAAATGATACTTTGATTTTGAAACCTGGGTTTTATTGAAAGCACAAAAGACGCTTAGAAAAGAGCCGAGGAATTATTAATTGAAGCGCTCGGCGAGATCGCCTGGCTCTTAAACTGGTTCAAGGTCGGGCAATTTAAAGCTTTCGCCTGCTTGCACGTGCTATTTCAAACAAGAAATAGAAGTTTTTTTTTCCCCCGCTGCTTTCAACCCAAACGATTTTATTTAAACCTCGAGCTAATTAAAAGAGGATTCGGAGCAATTAACAATTATACAAATATTAATTTGTTATAAAAAAAAACACACATTTTAAAAATAAAAAGAAAAAAAAAGTGAAATAGTTAACTAGTGTAACAGTCAAGCTAATTTACATAATTACTAAGGTAGCTCATTATTCAAGCTGCGACGAGAGAATTAAATAAAACTAAATTGATATTTTTTATTTAAAACTCCAAATGAGTATGTAAATTGTAAATTATGAGATAACACAATTGTTTTAAATGCAATATAACTTATTTTTGATACACTATTATAGCAGAAGCTTAATTATTAATGAGTTTAAAAATTTAGCTACGTAAACTAAAGCTTCTAACGATTATTTATTTATGCTATTTTCTTCTAATTAATTCAGAACATTAAAAACAGTATATAATTATAAGAAATATTTTTATTAAGTAAAATAATTAATCAACTTCGTAAACAGTATAATTCAATCGATGACGCAAACGGAAAGGAAAAAAAATATAAGATCTCTACATTAATTCTAACTTTCCATCAACATATACGTATATTTCGAAAGCAAATTGTTAGAATGTCAAGTTTTCGCTTCAAGTCTTATAGAGTTTAACAAGCACATTAATTAGTCTCGTTCGATTAATCCAGGCTGTCGATAAAAGAACGCATATAAGAATATAGCAATAGCGCCACAAATCAATCACCGTAATGAGCTTGCAGAGAGAAGGTTGGAGTAGTAGAGAGAAGATAAGAAGAGGAAGGGGTATAAGGTAGAGAAAGAGAGAGAAAGCATCGGAGAACAAAAGATATTGAATGTCCACGCGACAAGCAAAGACGACGAAGACGAGGACGACGAGGACGACGATCCTCAGTCGAGAAGACAAAGCTGACAAACGCAGACTGGGTGCTTATGCACGCAGCTAGCCAGCCAGTAGCAGTATAAGCACACAACAGTATAGTGACGAGAATGATGGTAGTGGTAGTTGTGATAGTAGTATTAGTAATAGTGGTAGTAGTAGTAGCCTCAGCACTACGACGGAATATAACGAAGGTGATTCGTCCAGCTGTAGGTAGGATGAGCTGCTACTCGAGAGTGAGTGTGTCCAGGTTGGAGAGCCGTTTATTGATCTCTCAAGTCCAAGAGAGAGAGAGAGAGAGAGAGAGAGAGAGAGAGGCTAGTAGTAGACAGGAGCTAAAGCAGTAGCAGTAGTGTGCGGGGGAGGGGGCGAGCACCCTTCTTCCTCCTCTTCTCTTCACCCACCTCTTCCTTCTCTTGCTACTTCTCCTCTACCGTTGGCGGCGTCACCCGAAGCGACTGCTGGCCGCCGCAGCAGCAGCAGCTACCCACTCCAGTAAGTCGGCTCGCTGGACACAAGGGTTACTTTGCCACCACTACCACTACTACTACCAGCAGCAGTAGCAACGGCAGTAGAACTGAGAGTAGAGAATCTAGCTAGCTAGCTAGCTCCGGCATATATAAGGGTCAGGCCTGCCTCCTTATTCCACTTGCGCGCGGCGCCTGAAGCAAGACGAAGTAAAAGAGGAAGAGAGAGAGAGAGAGAGAGAGAGAGAGAGAGAGAGCAGCAGCAGCTCTCCGGGGAGAGACAGGACGCGTCCAAAGCTCTCTTGGACTTCCTTTCTCTCTCTCTCTCTCTAGTTTCACCCTCTTTGCTCCACTTCACTGCCGCCGGACTCTAGTCAGTGTAGCAGTAGCAGCAGCAGCAACGAACCGCTCTCCTTCCTTGCGATTAAAGTGTCGGGAGAACTTCGCCATTATGATTAGCGGCCGACTTGAGCCAACCGAGAGGCTCTAGACTTCCCTTCCTCTCCTCCCTTTCCTCCCTGCCACCCCTAGATTCTTTTTCTCTAAGCTTAGCAGTCCCCTTCGGCCTTTGCCTTCGTATTAACTATACTAATACTACTACTACTACTCCTACTACTGGCTTAAATTATACGAAATAAGCATATAGCTTACTTTTGGAAACTTGTAATATAAACGAAAATTTGTCTATTTATAATGAATTGCTTTGTCAATGATGTGTTTAAGTTTTACACTTTAATACTAGATCTAGCGAATGTTCGTTTGATATACATGTATAGGTATATATTATATTTTCCTTAATTACTTTATAGTTTATGTTTGTTTCTCTAACTTAGATATAGGATGTATACCAGCGTTAGTTATTTATATTGATGAAGTTGTAATTAATATATAGAAGAATCATTATGACCAATTCAAATGTAATTAATATACTAAGTTTTGTATATATCGATGATTTATTTTTTCGATTTTAGAAAATTAGAAAGTTCTACAGGCTTATAATTGCTTTTTATTAGCTTTCAAATTATAGTTAAAAACTCAAATAAATATATTCATAGTTTAGAGAAAGGAGGATTAATTTATCAACAATATTTAATACACATTGATAATTTACTTTTTAACGAACTAATCCAAAGTTAATGATAAAAGTTACAAAATACCTTGAAATAAAAAATAAAGTCTCGTACACAAACACAAATCGATCAAACAACATGCCTTAAAATTAATATTCCATTTCATTTGATCAGACTCTCTCTTTCTCTTTCTCCTTCTTGGACACACAATTTATAAGCGTCAAGAGCGATCCAGTTGAAATTGAGAAGCACCCACTTATATACGAAAGGGTTGTTAGTTGTAGATAACTTATTCCCAAGCTAACCACCACCCACCTCCCTCCCTCCTCACTTTCGTCCCTACCCTTCTTAAAGCCACCCTCTCCCGCAAGTACCCTCTTCCTTACCCAGCGCGCATATTAGCTCAAGAGAGTGAGAGAGAAGGAGAGAAGCAAGCGGTCATCTTGCCTCCTCGGCCCTCGCTAGTTCTACTCCCCCCCCCCTCAACCTTTCTTCTCTAACTCCAGACCGTCTCCTCTTAGTGCTCACCCGAGAAGCGTTTACCCTACTCCTTCGACTTGGCTGCTACTTCCCACCGTGGTAGCCACCACCACCATCGCCACCCTCTTCTCTTACTAGCTTTCGCTACTCTTGGTTCAGTCCCTCAAAATGAACGTCGCGCGGCCCATTACTCCTTATTCGCTCGCCGTTAGACAGGCAGTAGCTATACATACTTAGCTACTAACGTTGACGCTACCTCCTCCTTTACTTGATGCTACTACTACTACTACTACTACTACTCTGCTACTCTGCTACTGGACTAAGGGACAAGTTTCACCTATGTCAATATCAACTTGTCCAACTATTTTCAAATTCTCACTTTATTCGCCTCTAGTGCTCATCGTGAACATCTTATTGATTTTAAAGGGGGCTAAGAAATAATGGTTGTTTTAATTGCATAAATTATTATTAATAAATTTTTGAAAAGAGATTATATTAATATTTTACTTTGATTCAATAAAATGAGTTTATAAATTGAAAAAAAAAACTGCTTTTATTAAATTAATATAAAAGATTAAACTTTTTTTTAGATTCAGATTTGTACATGCATCAAACATATGTATTCAAGTTGTCGATAAGGTGAATGGTAAGAAGTACTTTTTAGTTGTTACAGCACGTCATTTTTTTTTTATCTGTTCCCGAAAAGCAAAAGAATGAGAAAGTGGTCAGTGCGCTTTGGCTAAAGCATGACGTTGGATAGACTGCTTTTTGGCAGCTATTCCACGCCAAACCGGATGCAACACTATATATAACGGACACGTCTCAGAAAAACATCGGTCAGTTAAAAGCTTGATGTGTCCGATAAGTGTCGGAATAAAGCTTTACTCTACTTTTTATGGACCACAAGACATTGAAGGTAAAAGATGCTTTTAGTGAAACTTTATTTCTTCTTTTGTATACATTTTCTACATTTTTCAAATGCAAAATAATTCTTAGAGATTGTTCTCACAATTTTTTTGTAATAACAAATTTTTCATAAATAATCATAAATCATCAAAAGTAAAAAACAATCGAGCGCTTGAAAAATTACTTGAAGAAATAAACAAGTTGGAGTGTATCGAAAATGTAAGGAGAAAAAAATTGAATAAAATTATTGTTAAGAGAGAATCTTTAAAGAGGTAAGAATAAAAACTTGACAAAAGAAAAGAAAAGCCAAAAAAAAACCGCTATCTCAACTTGGCAATTATGTTATTATGCAACATAGCTGTATATAGAGAGAAAGAGAGTGTGCAGTACAGCGCATTTTCACAAGAAAGGCTATCAAGATCTTCCGCTTCTTTTTTTTTTTTTTTTCATTTTTTTGTAAATTCTCACCCCATCGATTTCAGGGAAAATTATCAAGAGAGCCCGACCCTCGGGAGTAGCAAAATGTAAAGAAGAAGGGGTGGAGGTGGTGGTTGGTGGAAGTAGGGCTATTTGAGTCGGCGTCGATTCTCCTTGCGGTTAAGCGGCGCCGGCATCCACTACCTACACATATATACATGCAGAGAGTCTCGAGCAAGAGTCCAGTTTTGCATCTAGCTCCTAATAATAGCCATGGGCTTCATACATTTTCATGGCATTACAAGATCGGAACAAATAGAGTGTCTGTGTGTGGGTGGGTGTGTATGTATGTTTCTGTGCAGCACACCTGGCAATTACGAATGCATTATGCAATATAAATATTGATGCTTCCTGCAAAAACGAAAACTCTCTTTCTACTCGACCAACCCCCCTCCCCCCTTCTTACACTCCCCCAACAACCGAACGAAATGCAAAGCGTTTCGACTTGCGCTCAAGCTCTACAACCAAAGCAGTAGTAGGTGCTAATAAGACACGTCGATATTACCAGCAAGACTTGCAAACCACACCGAAAGCTTGCAAGCAGCACGTGACTCTGCGAGAAGTAAGGAGTTTTGTGAAAATCAAAACGTATATGTAAGTACACCCTTGAAACTGAAAATAGCTTGTTTAGTCCATCGTTATTATTACCCTATCTATATATTAAACCTTTTATAATAACAAATCTGAATTTCTGATTAAACAAGGATCATAATAAGAAATTAGAGTGGCGTACTTTTTTTACAAACAATAATTAATTGGGCTACAAAAATGTGGAATATATCTTAGAAAGGCAGTATTTCTTTGCGGAGAAACGACTTCATCCTAATTATTTATTACGCATTTTGAAAGGCTCGACTAAAGCATAAGGCATATATACTTACAATTAATTAATTAAAATTAAAATTGTGAAAAAGAAGATGCTAAGAAGGTGGAGGTGGGGTGCCGAGGTGCCAAGTGAAACCTGAACGGAAAAGTAATTGTGCGGGTGGAGTGTAGTACGTTGGTTTGGTTAGAGGGAGAGGGAGGGGGAGGGTGGCTGGGAAAAAGAAGAAAGCAGTGACGTTTAATATTCCAGAGTTGGTAGTAGTGGGTGGCAAAGAGAGGAGAGAGAGAGAGAGAAAGCCACGTCGCCAGGAGTGCGGCAGGCGCGACTTAGCCGCGGCTTAGCCTTTCTTCGACGTGGAGGAAGAAAAGGGGGTACTACTACTACTACTAGCTAGCTAGCTAGCTACTACTGAGGGCTTGGTGATAACTCAGCCCTCGAGAGCGCGCGTAATTAATCGCGCGGAGGTAAATCACCACTTTCACCGAGATGGCGGAAAGAGAGGATAGTACTATACGCAAGAGAGAGAGAGAGAGAGAGAGAGAGAGAGAGAGAGAAAGCTGGAGGAGAAGGAGGAGTCGACCAAGGCAAAAAGAAGCGACGACAAGTCGACAAGCTGCGCCAAGTTTCTTGTAACGCGAAACCGGTAATTTAGCGCGTGGGATAATTTTCCCGAGGCCACCACCACCACCATCACCACCATCACACTAGTCTTTGCTAGACGAATCTTCCTTCGCTTGCTTTATTTGCAGCTGCTTGCCGACCTGTTATCTTACGGGACACAAACTAACGTAATGCGATATTGTTTATTGGGAATAATCAAGATATATCTTTTTTTTTCTTCTTTTTCTCACCCACGCCTGTAATTGATGGTGATCGATTTTTTTTTTTTTTAATTGAAGCCCCTATTGTGTATTTGACTTTTCTGTAAGTCATTTCACGGTCATACGTGGATTTACGTATACTTTCGTCGGCTTTTTTCATTACACGGATAGAAAATACTTATTTGGCTTATCCATTATTCGTTGCTAATAAAAATAAAATTTCCTAGATCAGAATTTAAAATTAATTCAAATAATTATATGTAAAATGTATATTTTAATATGATTTCTTAATTTATAAAAATATGCCAAGTTTATACGTAACAGTGTTAGACTTGATTCAATATAAGATTTACAAATACATATTATAGGATACATGAATATAAAAACTAAAAGCTTTATCATTAAGCGTTATGAGTATTTATTTAAAATTTAATGGCTAATAGATGAACAAGCTCGTAAATATTGTTTACGAGCTTGGTACATCTCGTAAAATCATAAATCAGCTCCTCCCTCCTCCTCCTCCTCCTCCTACTTCTCTACTTCTCTCATCTCTCGAGAACGAGTGTCTTAGAATTTCTTTAAATGCTCGTTCTACTAATAGCTCGTCTCCTAGAATTGACTGCGACTGCCCTCGGTCATATAGTCTCTAACTTCTTGCTCACTCTCTTGAGGAGCACGTGGGTTACATAAAATCCAGAACGAATACTGCTGCTGCTGCACGAGCTCTCAAGAAAAAAAAAAGGAATGCGAAATACAAAGCAAGAGAAAGAGAGATAGAGCAAGAACGCGCTCGCGCCAAAGGCCAATAAAACTTAACTCCTAATTAAGAAGCGTGAAGGATGAATCTATTATCTCGCGAGAGTAAAAGAGAGACCCAATGGCAGCAACGACGAGAGGAGAGAGAGAGAGAACGGCCGCAGAAGGACGGCAGACAAGTGTGAGTAGCATCAAACCGATCTCTGCTTGCACTAATCTTTTTTATTTTCCTTTTTTTTTTTTATTGCTCGATGAAATACCATCCGAAATAATAAAGCAGTTGGACCAATGACTAATAGAGAATAATCGTGTTTTTATGCTTCTCATTATTTTATACAATGATTCTACATCAAGGGGCGCGGTAGCGGACCCGTGGCAAGTATGAGGTAGCCACGGGGGCCGCACTGCTGGACCCTATATATACATTACATTTCACCAGTCGCT
>JAPYZE010003770.1:0-12768 GCA_030522805.1 Leptomastidea abnormis | reverse complement strand
CACACACACACACACACACACACACACACACACACACACACACACACACACACACACACACACACACACACACACATATATATATATATATATATATAGAAACAGCATGTAAGAATGTAAGAATGTGTAGAAACTGCTTTAGGGCTTGTGATTGTGAGGACCTTTTTTTTTTAGGTCATTTCAGAAACTCACAATTCCATACCTACGGTTTTCAAGAAACGACACCCCTGGCAGGGAACCTGGTGACCTGAGACTTCTTAACTTGTTCCCATGGTGCGTATGCTATTTTTCATCATCTTCCGATCAGGAAGTGCAGTTGAAATTCGCACTGCTGATCGGGAGTGATGGAAAATATTTTTTTTTTTGCAAAATTTCTTGTTTTGCCAAGTTTTTATTTACCGGGCTGAAAAAAAATAGCGGCCAATCTGGCATTATTCCCTCGAATGATTTTCTTCTTTCTCGGGCATTACAGCTCATTTTTATTTCTTAATGCCTAACATGCTATTATAACATTTTTTTTCAAAAGACAATTAAATTTTAATTTCTAAATTATAAATTATTTATGAATCATTAAAATATTGTCGACTTTTCTATGAAAATAATTAATTACAAACATTATTTGGAAAAAAAAATTTACAGGGCGTAATGAGTCACTTTACTACCTAGGCACGTAATGATAACGTCCCTAGGACATAATAAATTACTTTAATCCCTGCTTTTAGGTCAATAATATAGAAAAATGATTTTGCAATAAAAAAATATTTAAAAAACATTTTTGTACTTTTAAAGTATTTTTAACTCACTTTTACTTTTGATTAATAGTATTATTCCGACACGTTTGGGTAAGTCAGTTTTTTTAGCGTAGAGGAGATGTTTTTCCCGAGCGAAGCGAGGCGCTAAAAAATGCCTCAACGCTAAAAAATGACTTTCCCTCCAGTGTCGAACGCTATTTTATTCCCAGAGAGCCTAAAAATCATTTCCAAGTTGCGATTTTAAATCATTTCCAAGTTGCGATTTTTAGGCTCTAGGGAATAAATAATATTTTCATGACCAGGAAGGCAGTAAGCGACAATTCGGTCCTCGGGCGTTCATTCGCTTGGTGCCAAGGGGGTTTTCACTCGTTAAATCGATTTTTTTCTAATATTGTAATCAATTGAAATCGATTAAAATTGATTGAAATTGCTCTCCAGAGAAATTTTTTGGCAATTCTGCGAAACGTTTGGCAATTGCACGTGATTTAAAATCGATTGAAATTAATTGTAAACGATTGTAGTCGGTGAAATTGGTGAAATCGATGTGGATTCGATGGAATCGTTTGAGCAATTTAAAATCGTCGCAATCGGTAAAAATAGTTAAAAATCAATAAAAATTTAAATTGATTTCACGAGTAAAAAACCCTTTGCTCGAATTTCAAATCCAAAAATGTGTTATCTATGCTATTGAATAAGTGTATTCAAATACTTGCAGAGTTATATGGAGTCTTATGAGGTCGGTGATTATAAGAGTCAATTTTTAATAAAAAGTAAGCTTAAAATGACTATAAAATTATCGTAGTATTACAGAAATAATGTATTTATTTACACATTTCAATTAAAAAGAAAATTCGAAAAAAAATTTTTGCATTGTACTTTATATTTTTGATTTGCATGTCCAATTTTTAAATTTGTACAATTATTTTTAAAACTCGTGATGTATTATTATTATTATTATTATTATTATTATTATTATTATTATTATTATTATTATTATTATTAATTTTGCAACTCATAATGTACATTTAAAAGTTGGACTTGCAAGTAAAAAAAATGAAGTATAATTCTTATTATACACAAATTAAAACAAGAGTTTACCCGCGTATGTGTGATCTCACCTACTTTTACGGCTGATTAGTGCGACATCATTATCAGATCAAACTTGCCGTGTAGTTATACCCTTTTTGAGGGCAGTTTTTTTTTATAATAACTGATTTTTGAAACAACTATTTTAAATCGTTTGAAACTTTTTCCCCAAATTGGGCCCCGATTCAAATCTCGTACACCGCAACCTTTTCTTGAAAATAGATTTTTCAAAATAATAAACTACCTAACTCTCACACGAAACGTGATACGTGCGCTCTTACTTTTGTAAAAAAATAATTAAGCAATCTGTTAATAAATGTACTGCTTAAGCTTTATACAGAAATCATACAGGAAATTGATTTTATTATAAATTATTTATGATTGATCAAGCTTGACATGCCAATTTTGATTAGCAAAATTTAAAGAGCTACTAATAATATTTAAAACTTTACCTATACTTCTTTCGTTTTCAGAAAGAAAAAGAAAAAGTAAAAATAATAACAGTCGTTCTTAGGATATGCATATTAGGCTTTTCAAGCATAATCTCTACTCTAACAAATTACTAATTTTCGTGTAATGCAACAAATAATTTTAACTTTTTTAATTATTTTTAATAATTTAAATTCATCGATAATTCTAATATTTTAGCAAAAAACTTAAGATAGTTATCCAAATTTAAACTTTCCCGCCAATTAAGCTTTACGAATTGATTAAAAGTCAACCAATCACATCATGAATAAAGTAACTAGTTCTATAGCTCATCTTTTATTTAAATTATAGATTTTTTTATCATTTCGAGAATAATTAGCGCTAGTTCTTTTGCAAATTTTTCAAAAAAAGTTCTTCATTCATACACATACATACACACACACGCACACCCACATAGATATTATATACATAATATGTCAAGCGTTCTACTTGTATACGTACACTATACTCATCTATTTTAAGACTAAGCTCTCGCATTTATCTAAGACTTTGTTTTAAAAATTCACGAATCTCCTTAGCCGGCTTCCTTCGTTCGTTATTTATTTTTAAATTCTGTTTTCGATTTTTTATTAAACTTGAACCGAACATTCAAATGAAATAATCGCTTATTCTTACATATAATATCATTGTATTTCTATTCTTATTGGAACATTTGGTAAAATTAAAAATGGCAAACAAAACTGTTAACAACTTGAATACAATTTTACAAAAAAAGAAAATAATTATTTTTAAATTTATTGGATGGAATTAATTGTTATTTCATTACTTTTAAATTATAAATAAACTTAAACTTAAACTTTTTTTTTAATTATTGACAAATACAATTTGTAAATTGTTAAAAAAGAATATTTTCAATTTTGAAATGCTTGTTTAGAAATTAAAAATTTTTTTAATGATAACATGATTTGCAATTATTTATATAAATTCAAAGTCTTCGTATTCTTTTATTTTAATATTATCGATAAAAATGATCTTTTTATTCTTAATAAAAAAAACAATAATTACTAGTAAGAAATTATGTTAATAAAATAAAATTGTCTTGTAAATCGTCTTGAACTTTTCTTTATTTGTTCACGAGTCTTTTTAACATAAACAAATTAAAGATTAATTAAGGCGCAAAAATAATGATAATAATAATATTGTGGACAAAGGTTTAATACAATTACATGGTTTACCTAATGATTCTTCTTTAATAATAATAATAATATTTTGTACGATAAAGCATAATTTTTATATTCAATTATCGCTAACTAAAGTTAAAAGCTCATCCTATTACATTTTATATTTCCTTATAATGCTTATGCTGTATTTAAATTGAACATTGCAATAATTTATATTTACATAATACATAAATCAATTTTTATAAACAATTATTTTGTAAATATATGATGAATTTTTATTTTTATATAATATTGTAATGTCTAATTAATATAAGTATCTCATATCTTCGCGTGAAAACTAATTTTAAAGCCACTTTTCCATGACCACATTTATATCTCTTTGATATTGTGCTACAATTCGTCGTCTAATGATATAGACTAATTAATAAAAATCAAAATAGATTATATATGTATGTAATAAATTTTCATTTTTACTGAGCATGAAAAAATTGTTATTTTATATATTAAGATTTTAATGCTTCTTAAATATTATGTAGTATAAGCATTTTATTATGTAACTTTTCTTAATTTTTTTTTCTTCCTCTACTTTATGGTTTACAAGTTTTTCTTTTACTCTTTAACGTACTGTTTCCCTAAAAATATAAACTCTAATTTTTATTTTAAGAATAATTTAAAAAAAGAAAAACATGTTTTTATCTTATTCTTTCCATTTTATCACAAAATAAAAATCATTAGAAGAAGTTTTTTTCTTTATACCCACATGAATTTTTCACAATGACGTATGTATTATGATTGAAATGTACAAACTGATAGCAAAAAAAGTTTTCTCTGTTTTAAGATCATCAAACTATTTTTACGGTATTTAGGAATTAATTAAAGTATTATTTTAATTACTAGTTATATCTTATAAACTAAATAATAGCGCGTGTGTGTGTGTGTATTTTGAAAAAATTATTAAAGAGATTAAATTATGAAAACTTGAATGATTTTTAACACTTTCATTACCAGCTCATAATTTTTAGCATGTTTTTTGTATTAGAACTAAAAAATCATATTTATAACTTATAAAGATTTATTTTATTTTAGATAATATATATTTGTCATTTTCATGCACCTACAAAACTTATACATTCGTAGCGTACTATTTGCTTGTCATACAGAAAAAAGATTTTAAGCAAAATTTGTAAAATTTTTATATGTAATGATATATGAATACATAACCTATTTTTTTCACAATTTTGTGTAATAAGTTCTTGAATTTAAATTCACATTCTGTTTTAATTTAGCAAAAGAAATTCAAAATTTCTATGCGAGGAATATAATAAAAACAATTGAAAAAAAGTATACACTGTTACATCTATGTAACGGCGAAATAGTGAGTTTAGAAACAAATGCTATGATAAACATGTACAATTTGTACAAAAAGATAATTTTTCTTCACTTTTTAAACAATTAAAACTGTATTCTACTGTCGCATTTTCAGTCTTATTTTTTCTTTTTCCATAATTGAATTTAGCGCAACTTTATTTTAAAGATAACTCTTCTCAGAAGATTTTCATTGGAATAACTTGGACAAAAATTTGATAAAGTATGAATGAATAAGGAATTGATGGTGTTTAAATGAAATAATGAAGTAATGAATAGTATTTATCGGCAGGGATGATAATGCCCTGGTATGTAATATATTATAAATTGAGCCTTAGAAAAAGACTAAAAATTCTGTAGAATGTCGACAAAGATTTAAGTCAATTGAAAAAAAATTAATTAATTTTTTACAATTTTTAAAAAGTGTTTTCTTGGACGCTTGCATTGAAAGTGCGATTGAAGTTATTACATTAAAGAAATATTTAACCATTTACGCCAAAAAATTTACAGTATTGTTAATATAAAAAACTTGATCTCCACATTGTTTCACTTTGCAACATACTTTGAAGAGTTATCAGTGTATAACAAAAGAATGTTATAGTTTTTATAGCAAAAAAAAAAAAAAAAAAGGAAAAGATAAGCGCTCTCCGCAAAATTTATTGAAAATCTTGCCTCTCGCTTTATTTCCTTGAACTTTTCTCACTAGTTTTCTTGGAAAAGTACCCGTCATATAGAGAATATATCACATATGCGTTACTTCTAAATACACTGAAATAAGAAGCACTTTAAGATAGATGTCTACATGCACCATCCGGCTCTGCGCTTAGATGGATTAATTTTTTTTTTACTTCTCTCGCCATTAATTTTAGTTTTTTTTTCTCTTTCTTTTCATTCTTTACCTTTTACTCTCGTATAACTTGTAACTATAGTAAAGTATAAGTTTATTTTTCTTCTTCTTTTTATTTTATATATAGTTTTTAATATGTTGTGTTATTTTCCTATATGTACACACTAAGCTTAACATGCTCTGATTCAAAAACTCGTAAAACTTATTATTTTTTCCTTAATATCTTTATTTCAAAGATGCCAATCTCATCCGCTTTCTGTCAACTTTTTACGTATATATGCGATCGTGTGATTATCGCGTTTCACAAATGTACAAAAACTAAGTATTCAACCTTTGAATATTTCAATAACAAGTCAATGAATGTATCAACCTTTGTTTGATGAGTTATTATTATTAATAATATTATTACTATTATTATTATTATTATTATTATTAGTATTATTATTATTATTATTACTACTATTAATATTATTTCTTTTTCTTTTTTATTTTTTTTTTCTTTCTTTCTTTCTCCGACTGTCAGCCTATCGCTGTATTCCGCTACTTTTAACACTATACACAAAACTACGCTGAACATAAGAACATGTCGTGAGAACAACAAAAGTAGTCTCTCACCGCGATCTGTAAAACTAAATTTTTTTTGTTTACATTATACACATTGTCAACGTTAAAAAATATTTGAAACGCATATGTTGAAACAAAAACAGCTCTCATTTCTTATGACAAAATAATGCGCTTTTGTAAAACGACAAAACGACAGTCAGATTAAGCTATAATTTAATATCTTTTAAAATACATGACTTTAGTCGGAAATTCGTCGAACAATCATAATGCAGCGTTATATTTTAAAATGCAAATAATACAAGTTAGTGGACTTATCGCTACGCTTTAATATTATTTGTGTGTGTGTGTGTGTGTGTGTGTGTGTGTGTGTGTATGTATGTGTGTGTATGTATGTGTGTGTGTGTCCAAATGTAAGTATGTGTGAATGTGTACTTTGGCTTTAAAAAGTTTAACGACACATTATATAAGATGTCGATACTATATATATGATATAACTTTAATGAAAATAGTTTCTTATATATATATATATATATATATATATATATATATATATATATATATTATTACATTTTTATCGTTCGTGCAATCTTGCTTTCTCACTTTCTGCAATATATTTTATATATAAGGTCTCTATATGTGTCTGCGTGATTGCATACACGCGCTTGCTTGCTTTCGCGGACTTATATCTCTTTAAATTATGTAGGTGTGCGCACGCGTGATTATGTGATGATGAACTGTGTTGTATGGGGTGGAAGTAGGAAAAATTAAACAATTATACTTTATATCCAAGGAAAATACTTTTTCCTTTTTATGTATAGAGAAATACATGTACGTTGCGACACCGATTTTCAGCGTTAATTGACATGTCGAGTCGCCTCATGACTGAGTAATCGCAGTAAACTACGTGTCTTCTGTTTGTATAATTTTTTTTTTTTCTATACTTATAACCGTTTAAACCTAAACCTTAATCAGTTACTCGACTACTTTGGTTATAGCATTCTTTTCTTCGCTCTCTCTCTCTCTCTCTCCCTCTTTCTCTCTTTATATATGTATATATATAAGACTTTCACGGCGCAAATCATCTTACTTTAACAATGTTTTGACATTTTTTCATGACTTCACTTATTTTTTAACATTGTCAATAACTCTCGAGTTTCTTAGTAATTCTTTTAAAAATGCATATGTATAAAAAAATTAAAATATTATTATATATCACATAAGAGTATGTAAAGTTGGCAGTTAGCGTTAAGAAAAACTTTATTCCGGTATAATTATAATTGTTTACCAATTTAATTTTCATTTTGCTAGACTATATTTTATATGTATATATTTATCAGTTGTTCATTAATAATGAAACTATTCTTTGAGCCTCGCATTTTTTTTCAGTCTCTTACAGGCTTGAGTATTTTAAATGATTTTTTAAAAAAAGTAATTTGCTTTTAATTATCAATTTACACAGTTAATTAATTGAATTTTTTAAAAATTTTTATAAATTTATGAAATGACGCAATGCAATAAACACAAAAGTAAAGTTAATTTTTATTACTTAGGAATCCAAACGAATTTAAGGATTTAAAAATTGTAAAAAATGGTATAAAGAAACTTTGTCGTTTGACTTTTAAGTTAAAAATTTGACATTATCATGAAAGTAATGACGTGTCTGATCGATGTCAATGTGAAATTGCTTCACCAACAAAGTATTTACAAAAAATTATTTTTAAATTGTGTTTTGGCAGTCATTAAATGTAAAATACTTTTGCTAATTACTCTTGTTTTTTCTTTAATTGAATTTGCATTCAATTAATGGTAATCACAAAGGTAATATAATAAGAACATATATTATGTTTAATATAATTCATGCATTTTTAATGCTACAAATGTAATATATCACTAAACATAATTAAATATAGCATCAATAGTTTTGTAATAACAATTTGTATTACTGCATAAAGCATTGAATTTTTTAGTATTTCCAATATTTTTAGCATTTTTATTCAAATGGTAATATCTCATTGTAATTTTTATTATTATTATTATTCATAGCATTATTCTTATGATAATAATAATAATAATAATAATAATAATAATTATTATTATTATTATTATTGTTATTATTATTATTATTATTACTATTATTATTATTATTATTATTATTATTATTATTATTACTATTATTAGCATTATTATAATTATTAATACAGAATTTAGCTCATTGAAGAGTGATAAAAAATTTTATCTTACAGATTAATTCATAAAACTAAATAACATGAAAGCAATGACTTAATAAGAATAATAAATATCTATCTCTTTGTCTTTCTTTTTTATGTTTGACCTTATTTTAAAGCTAGTTACCGAACAAAGTAGCCGAAATCGCACTTTAGTATGCATTTAGTGGCGTCACAGTCGAACATAAAAATTTTTCCTTCGTGGATTTGTATTAAATCATTTAACAACATTTTTCATTATTTTGAATTGCATAATTTGTTATAAATTTTGTTTTAAATTAAAAGATACATAGTTATGGAAAATCCAACAATTTGATAAAACGAATAATAAGTCATAAGTTTGAAAAAATTGAGCAATCGTTGAAAAAAAAAAAAACAATGAATGAATAATTAAAGTTACGAGTAGAAGTAAATTACCATTGATAAAGTCACCACCGTATGCATGGAAAAGTGTGAAAATACATAAGCGTTGCTAGAAGAATAAACGTGATCTATCATAGGTGATAAAATTTGCCGCGGCCTCACAAACAAAGTAATCACGTCTAAGACGTAGCATCATTTTACAAAGAGTGTGTCATGAGCCGACGCGAACGAGGCAAGTTCACTATATCGCAATATAACATGGGAATAATAACGATCCAAAAGTCCAGGGTCCACCACCTCGCACGCACGCCGAGGTGGTGGTTCCCACATGTTTCCGTAGTGTCGTTGCAACTACTACTACTACTACTACAACTGCTGCTGCAGCAGCTACTTTCTCAGAAGCTCAGCTGCATCATGATCATCATCATCATCATCATCATCATCATCTCATCACTATGAACGATAAATAAAGCTGCAGGGCGGAGTCGGTGGGGGCGGAGACTCGCTGCAACCCCCCTGATGAATGATGCTGCTGCTTCCTTGAGCGATTTGGCCGCTGCTGCTGCCAAGCGGCACGAGGGTCGGTGATGGCGAGGAGGAGGGTGGCGACGGCGAGCTCGAGGACACGCTCGACGTCGGCGACGGCGACTCTAGGCCACGGCTACCACCTGCAATTTCAATTAGATAATAGCTTACATTGTCAAAAAAGAGAGAGAGAGAGAGAGAGAGAGAGAGAAAGGGAGGGGCATGCTGGAGGATGAGGAGGAAGACCCACCAAGTGACAGATCGCGGGCCGAGTGAGCCTGATGATGGTGGTGGTGCTGCTGCTGATGATGCTGGTGGTGCTGGTGGACAGCCATTTGGCGGTGAGAGGAGCCGCCGCCGCCGTTGCTGCCATTGCCGGTTCCGGTGGCGCTCCTGGATACCGTGCCGGTTGTCGTCGTCGTCGTCGTCGTTGCTGCCACCGCCGCCGCGGTTGTCGTCGTTTGCTGCTGATGCCGGTGCTGCTGCTGGCCACGCACCGGCCTGCCCAGGCTGCGGTGCCTGCCGGCCCCCTGGGCGGTCGCAGCCGCTGCAGCTGCCGACGTAGGATTGCAGCCCCCCTCCTCGCTCGTTTCTCAGAGGTAGACCTTCTTGACGCTGCGCGTTGTGGCGAAGCCGTCGTTGCGCCGGTAGGCGTTCTGCTGGTCGCCCTGTTGGCTGCGCAGAGTGCCGAAGTTGTCCGGCCGGGCGCTCGGGCCCCGGTAGCCGTAGCCATCCGGGAACTGGAAGAGCGTCTCCGCCGGGGTGGGCGGGGGCTTGCGCATCGTGCCCTTCGGCGAGTGCATTTTCGGCGGCTGGGGCACCAGCACGGGCTCCGCGTACGTCACCTCTTCCTGCGGCAGC
Source organism: Leptomastidea abnormis (assembly GCA_030522805.1). Taxonomy (NCBI): domain Eukaryota; kingdom Metazoa; phylum Arthropoda; class Insecta; order Hymenoptera; family Encyrtidae; genus Leptomastidea; species Leptomastidea abnormis. The sequence goes on along the minus strand of JAPYZE010003770.1, from coordinate 2,570 downwards.
AGCTTCGGCTCGGGCGCCAGTCGGCTAAAAATCATATTATATTTGTACCAGGAAGAGAGGAGGCATATTATATAGAGATTTGGGGGGGTTTGCAATCATAATGATGATGATTTGTGATGATGCATGCACGAGATCTTTCGCTACTGTTTGGTGACCACAATCATTATTGTTTTCGTAAACGTGCAATTGACGCTAATGGCATTATTCTCGAAAAAATTTTTTGAACTTTTACATTCGATGTCCAACCTGCAATTTTTTCCTCTTATAAAATGAATGAAATAAATGTTAAAAAATATAGTATTTAAGCTTAGGAGTTTAGCAACTCAGTTTTTTTCAAATCAAAAAATTAAAATTTGCCTCTTGTGGAGCAAAATAATTATAAGCACTTGTTCTCACAATTCGAAAATGTCACGGGGCTGAACTGTGTACGATCGCTGGGGCTAAACTCAACAAAGTAGGGCTTCCAACTATCCGAATACTCGAAATCCGGATAAATCTGAATCCAACATACTGATATATAACGGATCTTATAAATTAGATCCGGATCTAACTTGGACATGTTGTCACATTCGGGTCACGGATTTTGATGAAACTTGGTATACTGGGTCCTTTTGGCATACGATGAAAAAATCCCTAAATATAATATATCAACGTCCCCTACGAAAAGTAACGAGATTCAAAAGCCTTAATGAACAGTAACGAGATTCACTGAACCTTGCGGCGAAATGTAACGAGATTCACGAAGCTCCAGCAAAAAGTGTTTTTTAAATTGTTCGTTCCACCATTACTTTCCATCAAAAATTATCGCAAAAATTTGTAACTCTACTATACAACGCACTCTTGATAAAGGTCTAATTTTTTTTAATATTTTTATATTATAATTAAATAACAATCTAATTGCCGAAGCTCCATGAATCTCGTTACTTTTCGCCAAGGCTCATTGAATCTCGTTAGATTTCGTCAGAGCTTCGCGAATCTCGTTAGATTTCACTAGCACTCCGTGAATCTCGTTAGAATTCGACGAAGATTTTGAATCTCGTTAGACTTCACCGGAGCCCTCTGAACCTCGTTATTTTTCGTAAGGGCCTGAATATCGTTACTTTTCGTAGGGGACGTCGATATATAGATTTACAAGACAGTGGTAAATTTTAAAATTTGATGATAGATATCTGAAAAACAATTAGGCGTTAGACCTTAGGACTTGGGATTCTTTCATATTATGGCAAAAGTACTCAGTATACTAACAAGGGTAAGGTCTCACCTTTGGGAGCTGGATTTTGACCAAACTTGGGGAAATTACTCTTTGTTGAAAAAAAAATACCCCTGTTTTTTCTTTTTGTCTAATGGGCCTTTTTTCCCGACCTACAGGCTAATATATATTTATATATAAATGTATCAGTAGTGCTTCTTTCTGGTTTATCTTGAATAAGATCAGTGATAAATAAAGTTTGAAGATATATTTTGAAAGTTGAGAAAATTATTTTTAATTTTACATATTATATGTTGATAAAACATTTATTCTATCAAAAGTTACAGTGAATCAAAAATGATGATTATTTTACGCATATTTTCCATGTTGATAATTATAGTGCTAACTTTATGTGCAAAAACCATGTATAAAACCATATAACAAAACGTATAACAAAATCATTATTTTAGATCTATTGTAACTTTCTATAGAATGAATATTTTATCAACATATCGGCGCTCCCGAATGAAGAAGGGCACAACACTCGGTCTAAGATTCTTTAAGACTTTAAAAAAAGAACCAAGAATTTCTATCAATAATATCAGTCAAAAAGCAATAACAAATCAAGCAGCTATTTAATCTTTTTATACGAGCGTTCTGAGTTGTGCCCTTCTTCGTCCAGGCTCCTGAGTTGTGCCCTTCTTCTTCCAAGGCGTCGATATAACATATCAAATTAAAGGTAATTTTCTTAACTTTTAAAATAGACCTTTTAATTTTACCTATCACTAATCTTATAAGTTAAACCAGAAAGAAGCACTGCTGATACATTTATATATAAATATATTGTAGGTCGGGAAAAAAGACCCATTAGACAAAAAGAAAAAACAAGGGTATTTTCTTGTCAACAAAGAGCAATTTCCCCAAGTTTGGTAAAAATCCAGCTCCCAAAGGTGAGTCCTTCCCCTTGTAAGTTTCATCAAAATCCGTGACTCGAATATGACAACATGTCCAAGTAAGATCCAAATCTGCAACGGATCTTAAAAGATAGAGCCGGTTTCTCGACAGTATAAAAATACAGTCTTCATTTTTTTTGCAATTTCGTGCGCAAAAGAGAACTTTTTTACACGGTTTTTGCGCACGCTAAACAGTGCGCAAAAAAATACCATGCGCAAAAGTATTTTTTGCGCACGGCTCTTGAAATTGCAAAAAATTATGTTCGCAACTCGGGCGCAGGCTTCCTTCTCTCGTGTGATCTCCCCGCACCTCGTCATCGGTTTCGCCACCGACTCGTGTGCACCGATCACCACTCGTGCCGATTACATGCACTCGTGGGATCGGTCTGCACACTCGTGCGGCTTCACCGATGACTCGTGCGTGGTGA
>JAPYZE010003769.1:0-12111 GCA_030522805.1 Leptomastidea abnormis | reverse complement strand
GTGGGAGATAGAAGGATATCTATATATATATATATATATATATATATATATATAGATATATATATATATATATAGGAGCTACTTTTCAAGACTCGCGGATGGAATGTCGAGAGTTGTAGTCCTTGAAAAGGGAAGAGGAGAGAAAGAGATAGAGAGTCGCGTACTTGAGCAATTGGCTCTGTTGAAGGTATAATATATATATATGTGGGAAGCTTGTGCGTGTCCATTGTGTAAAAGACGCATTTTGATTTTAAAATTGTTGGGTTATTGAAAAAGTTCTTGTAAAAAAAAAGAAACTTTTATAATTTGTTGGAATATTGTTTGAAATTTATATTAAATTTATTCATTGAATTATTACGAAGATTTCAAAATTATTTCTAATGAAATTTTATCATACGCTAAATCGATATTTATACCTATCAGAGAGAACTCATAAAAAGTAAATCAATTAATTGTAAAAAAAGTGTGTAATTCACACCTATAAATACATTAATATAAAAACGAGCTTAAATACTATCAAAGAAAAGAAAAAAAAATAAAGAAATCAAAATATATGAAAATCAACTGTAAAGAAAACACATCAAAAACCACAACCCCACATCTCTCCCTTTTTCTCAAGCCCATTATCAAGAGCCATTAAAGCCCACACGCCTGTGGCGCGTATAAAACAGACAAAAAAAGGATAAAAAAAAAATAAAAGAGCAAGAGCTCAGCATTTCACTAAGCGTGGCACCGTATAGAATAAGCCTGCAGGGGGTAGTGCTAAGGGTGATGTCTCGAGTCAATCACGACAACGTCGTGACAAAAAGGGCCATGTATGCGTGTGTATGTATATGTAAGGCTCGTGCCGAGAAACCATAACGCATTGTCACCTATTGAAAAAGAGAGAAAGAAAAAGAAAACGGCGCGTGATGCCGATGCTGACATTGCTGCCGCCTTTAGCAATACAGATACTTTATACATGTATACATATACGTACAATCTACAGCCCCCTATATGCTAAGCGGGTTCGTTCGAGCGTGTCGTGTTCGACGCTCTCTGCTTCACCCTTTTCTTCTTCCCAAGGGCAGTAGCAATCGTCATCATCCCTATTACGGACCTACTGCTCCTTGCACATACATACACACAAATACACGCAAGTGCACGCTAACACACGGGTGGGATTTAAAGCAGCTCAAACTGCATGCATTGCTTCTCTCTTCTCCTTCCTTCCTTCCTGTTTTCTTCCTACTACACCCAGCGACTCATCCTACTCCTTCTCTCTCACCTCCACTAATAAACAAGACCCCGTTCGCAGTCACCTTCGTTGGCCTTGCTGAAGCGAATAGAGCTGTCGCGCAGAAGGATGGGAAGAGAAGAGGGAAAGTTGGTGGCAAGTCAAGGCGCCAAAATGCACGCGGTACTCCGTGAGAAGGGACTGTATATAAAAGGGGTAGGAGGAGAAGGGAAGGGGGGGAAGGGTTTTCTCGCGGCCTCTATGGGGAAATATCCATAATGCGCATTTGCAATTTCAATGGTGGTGATGCTGGTGCTATAGAGAGCAGAAGCAGTAGCAGCAGCAACGGTGGCATCCCTTCAAGTTGCCTTGAACCGGCGCCTTTTGCTACTACTGTATATATAACTATCTACCACCATCATCCAGGTACCGGTTCAGCGCTCCCAGCAATCCCAGCATCAAGCTCTATATAGAGTTCACTTGCTCTTTCTCTTTCTCTCTCTTGATTCTTGTTCTGTTGCTACTTTGCTTCTGTATACAGTACGTCTGCGGGCTTCAATACACTCGCTCTACACTAGCTATAGCTTTACCTTTTACCTTTGAGATTTCTGTCCTTCTTTTACTCCGTATATTACCCATTCTCTCTCTTACTCTACTACCAACTCCTTCTAGTATTTCTTGGTTCTGACGATTCCGGATCTTACTTTGGCTTCAGACCGCTTCTGTTTGGCGAATTTAGCGAAGAAGGGAATTGACTGGTTGCTACTGTTACTTATGGTTATTTTAATGAGAAAATAAAGGTTGCTTAAGACGATTTCTTGACGGATTTCTGCCTTGTTGTTGGGCTACTATATTTATATGTCTTTGTCTTTGGCTTATCGCTTTTCTTGATATTTTTAAAGCTGACTTTAAAAGCAACGAGTCTTAAAGTGCTTTGATGTTGAATTTATTGTTAATTTTTTAATTTTCATTTGATGTTGAAAAATGGAATTTTATTATAATAAATTTTAATAAAATTAACAGATTATAAATTGATGGCTTTGACAAATAAATTAAATACCTACAAATTTGGCGTTAACCAATGCTTATACAAGAAATAAAAAAAAAGAAAATGTAGATATATCGAAAAACATGCTTGACAATGAATGTATAAAGAGGGAGAATAAGAGAAAGAGAAAAGTTAGAAATCGTTGGCATTCGACCCGAAAATTCAGTTTCACAAGCCCGTAGGGGAGAATCGAAAACCCCGTCTCCCCTCACTTCGCGTGTCGCAGGACCGTAGTGGTGTCTACATACATCCACATATATATACTACGTCGTATATTCCTCTCTCTTTCTTCCAGTCCTGTCTCACTTTCGTTCGCATTTCGTTTCCTCTTTCCATTTACATTTCTTCTCATGCCTCTTCCGTCTCTACTCGTATATACTTTCTCGCCTTAATATTACTCTTGATGACTTGTTCTCTACTTCCATCTATATCCTTTTCTCACGTCTGACTGTTTATATCTTTTCTTACCGCATTTCTTTTTCATCATCAAAGCAACTTTGAAAATCGTATTTTTTTTTGTTCAACAAATAGAATTGAAAAATATTAAAACGATTGAAAAATATGATTGTCATAAATTTCTTCTTCTTCTTTTTTTTTAATCCATTAAAAGTAAAAAAGAAAAAAGAAAAAAAGGAAAAACCAAGCAATCCAAGTAATATTTTGATATTCATACCCCAACTTGAAAATATATTTTCTCTTTTAGAAGGATTGATAAATCCCATTTGCCATGACAATGACGCAGCGCACAACTTGGGTAAAGAATTACAAATAAAAAATGAGAATAAAAAAAAAAATAAAGAAAGAAAAAAAAACATAAAGGTGGTAGTCGTAGGGAAGAGAAAGAGAGAGAGAAAGAGAAGAGCCACTGCGGTACGCGTTCGAAAGTTTGAAAATTGAATGAATAAGAACGAGGAAAATCTCAAGAGTAAGGAGAGGAGGGATGAGAGAGGTGTAGGAGAGAAGAGAGAGAGAACCTTAGCACGTTTCTTCTCAGCCGCAAATTCTCCAGACAAAAATACAAAACTCTAGAAGCGAGCGCGCCGCTATACTATACATACATGTATATATCTAACTCAAGAGAACGCGCGCATTTTTCCCCGCACCGCAACTCACTCGCTCACTCACTCTCCAAAAGCTTTCCCATCTTCTTCTTCTTCTTCTTCTTCTTCTTGTTCTCTTCTACCCATTCGTCTTTTCTAACTGGTACATCAGCGTGAAAAGGGGATAAAGCCCTCGCATTCTCTCTTTCTCTTTTGACTCCCCCATCCCTTACAATATCGTCTCTTGTCAAATCAATTTTTTCTCCTCCTCTATCTATCTATATATACCTATACATTCAACAAAGAAATCAACGCCCAATGAATGCGTATAACAAACCGTCCGCCTACTTGCCATATACATACATATAGGTATAGACACACAGAAAGAGAAACTCGTAAGGAATCTCGTGAGATTGCGCAGCTGTGGCCTCGATACTATTATTATACTCTCTCTCTCACGTGCCTGGCTTATCCACAATAACGTCCTTACACGTAATTTGTGCAAATCGAATTTGCACGTATAGCTATTGAAGCGAGTACCGCTTACAATAATTTTTTTTTTTCTGATAATAGAGTATTATGTATCGCAGTAAGCAAGAAAAACTGACATTCAGAAAAATTTGCTATTATGTGGGCATAAAGTAAACGATTTGATTGGCTGTATGTGTGTTTAACGAGATGATTCTGTTAGTATAGACGTGAGTGGTAGCGAGATAGAATTGTGTATATATTGCTGTCATTAATTATCCGGATCCTTTGTAGTGAGAAAATTTCATTTTCGTCTAATAATGCTAGCTTACGTTGTTTTCAGAGTGGCGTGATTTTGAAGCTTATGTTTATAAGATAAATTGGCAGCATAAATAAAACGTTGAGAGCACTGCACTTGAATACTGCAGCTGCAAAAATCCATTTAGATCATTATCGAAATTTCGTAAGGCACAAAGTTATATTTTTTTTTTTGTCAGTTTGTGTAAAGAGAGTGTGTATGTCTGAGAGCTCGTGTATGATATAGCGAAGCAGCAGCAGTGAAGGGAAAACGAAAATTGTTTCCACTTGTCCCGTAGATTAGGCATGGATGGCTTCGGTCGACGGACGCTGAATTATTCATGACGAAACGCTTGCGCTAGAGAGGCTTGGCTTTACCAAGCCATATATATACTATATACTATATACGTCGTGTATCTTGGTGTTGATTCTATATGTACGTGTAACCGAGAAAGACGAAGAAGAGATTATATGCTGTTTGACTTGCTTGGCTGTTTATATGCTTTTTCATCAAGTGATAGATTTATTTTTTTTTATTTTTGGGGGATTGGTAAAGTTGAGTGAAGAGTGGATAATATGTGAATGTTTGTTGATGGAAAATTATGCCTGACTATACGTACTTTTTTTCACTTGGTGGTGTTATTGGTTTGTGGTATTCGTAGACTGATTTTAACATTTTCTTGAAGCTGGATTGAAAAGAGCGTTAAAATAAAATTTTTCAAACTTGTATTCTTAAAATAAATATCTGTACAAAGAATTTGGTATACAAAATCGCTAACTTTTTATTTTATTTTAATTAAAAATTTTTAGATGATCAATTCTACTTCATATCTATCTTCTCCAATATAAACGATTTAGGATTTCGATTAATTACTTACCATAAATTCTTAATAAAAAATAAAGCCTTAAAGAAAACCACAAACATTCGTCAGACTTGCTCCAATATATAGCAAAGGCACTTTATCAAAACGTAAACCGATAATCGTTTTTCCCAAACGCAAACATTCAAGATTATCCAAAAGATCCATCGAAGCCCGGAAATTCGTCAAGGCTTAAAGTCCTCTGCTCTTTCTATAATCTCGTAAAACCGCGCAAGTCTTTAAAGCGTAACCCAAGTGAAAAAGAGAGAAAGAGAGACACGAAAAAAAAGTAAACGAACCTTCGACGACTGGGTTTTATTTTGACACCTGCGCCTTGCACCAATATAATTTATCTGCACTTCAGCAAATGAAAACAAATCATATACCGTATTCCCAAAGAAGGAAACGAGTGAAACGACGCGTAAATTTTCACCAAATGAAAAAAAAAAAAAAAACGAGAGAAGGATAAAAACTCGTCAGTTTTCATTCCACCCACGACTGCTGCTTCATTTGCTTTTTAGCATTGAAAACTTTTCGCTTGAAATATATGCACGAATACTACAAAAACAAGTAAGTTTTCTTAATGGATAGTAAAGTATGAGAAAAGTATATATTTATGGGTGTGGATAAAAATTTTTTTTTCATAATCCTAAACAATAAAGTCAAATGCAATTTTAAGATTACGTATTCTCCAGCAGGGTTACATTTTGGAATGAAATTTTTTTTAAGTATATATAAACACATAAATACGCTTGGATTATACAAAATATATGACTAATTTACCGGTACAAGTCAAAATTTCCTACAAAGATACTAAAGCAGGTTAGAATATAAGGGAATAGTGGTAGTAGGAGGACAAAGGACTTTGCTGAAGTTTTGGATTTCGACGTATTAAGTATCCCAGTGAAAGGGAGAGACATACTCCAAGGAGATCGAACTACGTGAAGGCAAGTGTCAAGCTCTCCTGTAAGACGATCGTATTATATCTAAAGCCCCCCCTTCCCCCCAGCTCTCTCGTTGCATTAGTTCAAGATAGAAAAAAGTCTTTCTTTGCAAGCTTTCCTATATTATATCCCTACCAACTATGAGATTCATTGTTTGCCTCTGACTATCTCTCTCTCTCTCTCTCTCTCTCTCTTTCGTGGTGACAGGAATATCTCGCTACCTCGTCCTAATTCCTTGGGCATTAATTAACGTAATTAAAACTTCAGTAGCTTGCAAGCTATGCGCGCGTGCTCATGCTGCTTCTACTTCCGTTTTGAGAAAATCTGAGGATGGAAGAGAGATAGAAATAGTAGGAAAACTAAAAGGATCCCTTTACAACCGACGGAAGGAAATTCGTCGAACTTTTTTTTCTTTCTTTTTTTAGAAAGTCGGGAAAAAAAAAGGAAGTCGATATTATATCATGATGATGCATTCTAATTTTCGATTAGCTGATATATAACTCGGTAGTATAGTAGCTGTCCGGCTTCCTATTCATACATATAATTTTTTTTTCGTTTTTTTTTGTAAAAGTAACGTTATCCACCAGTTAATTCTATGTGAAGGTATTCAACTCTTTTATCAAGTGCATTAAGGATATTACGTATGCAAGCATAGTGGAAATAGTCTGCATATAGGATATTCATATACGAAAAACTCATTAAAATATTCATCTTTTAAAATTTATATTTAAAAAATGTAAATTGAATGGACAGAGTATAGTTCTTTCTATAGTAGCACAAGAGAAAGAGTCCAGAACATTATATCTTCTGAAATATAGCACAATAATTAAAATAATTGAATTTCATAAATTTAAGCATAGCTCAACAGCACACGAGAGAAAGAGAAAGAAAGCTTTAACTTATATCCCTCTACATGTGTACATTTTATCCAACGACAGAATATATAAAACACATGAGAGGTCACTTCTTTCTCGATGACAATCATATCAGCCTCTGTACAGCAGGTCAACTTCATTACTTTACCATTTTATTTTTATCCTTTCATCTCGATCTCTATTTCTTCTTCAATACCACACTCACTCACCGCTCAAATCTCAAAATCGACAAATCCCGTCAATTAGACTTTCTCTCGCGTGTACTATATGCTCACGACAGCCGCTTATCGCGCCATTATTTCCTTTATAATTTAACATTGAGTTTGGATATGAGGAAAGGGGAGTGGAAGTATATATACACGTATACCCGGAGGGTAAAATGGAGATAAAGCCAAGCTGTACTCGTGTCGAATTGCTTCTGCTTTAATTTAACGAACTGCAGTAGCAGAAGCAGCACAGGCTTTCTCTTTCTCTCTCACTCTCTGTACGACATCTGACTTGTTAATTTTTCCCCGCATAAATTCACTGCTCTAGTTCATCTTTAATTGATTCCATGGGGTTTATTCCTCGCGAGTGAACGAACGAAACTATATATACTCTTATGCTTTTAGGGCAAAATTGCAAGACATTTTACCCTCAGGCTATAGTGTACATATGACACGATAAATCGATCTTGCTATCATATACGTTTTTTTATTAAAAAAAATTAATTTTTTTTGGGCTATTCGACTCTTATATTACATTCGCGTATAAAATTACTATTTTCCATTTTATTTTATTCGAGAGGGATATTTTTAGTAACGCACAAATTATTTTCAGGAAGTGAATGTTAATTCCAGAAGCCAAATAAATTTTCGTTTCTCGAAAAGTCCAGCGCTAGTAGTAGTAGTAGTAGCGTGGCCTTGCCAAACTAAATTCCCATCTTTTATTCTTGCATTTTACTTAATGCAAATTAAACAAGAAGGGAAGGGAAAGTGAAGAGTAGGAAGAAGACGCCAAGCGACGACGACGACAACGACGCCGCATAGGAAATTTTCGAGCGTCAGATTCGTAAATAAAGCTCGCTTTTGCTGTATATATAAGTATACACGTTTGCATATACGCAAGTGGATAAAGAGGAAAAGAGAGAGAGAAAGAGCTTTCAAAGGCAAGCGAGAGCTTGCACACGCATACGCTAACTTTTCTATTCCCCTCTCCCATGCAATAGTCCTCAGGCAATGTTAATGTTACAAAAGAAAATTAGTCGAACGCAAGAGAGAGAGAGAGAATGGTATACGTATGTGTGTGTGCGGATTCTCAGAGGACTTAGCTATGGAATATTTATATATGATGGTAGAGGAGATGTATAGCCTGTGGCCAAGCTGACTCGGCAAATGAATGCGCTAATGTCGTTTGGCGATTTGAAATATTCAACGGACGATTTTAGCTGCGTGAAAATCACGAATTTAATGGATATGATGGTGTACGTGGTAGGTGTAGATAGGTAGCTATGTTGGAGTTATATATAACGGGGGGATTTTGTAATTTCAATTTGAAATTGCTCGAGAGGGAAGAGCGAGGTCTTCTTTGATTTCGTTTCGTTATGGTTAACTGGATTTTTTATTTGGTATAGCCATATATAGAAGCTTTCGTTTTTAACTTTTGAGTTGAGCTTTTTATGTTATGGGATGTGTGATAGGATTTTATTGGAAACTAAAAAATTTTTTTTGGATGTGGTGGTTGATTAAATTAACGGGTGTTGTGTACCTATATTAATTTTAATTATATTTTTTATTAGTTATTTAACAATTTTATTATAAATGCATGAGATTTTTGAGTAAAATAATTTAATATTTGAATTTTCTTTTTTTGTTACAGGTAAGAGGAATAAAACTACATGTGCTTTAACTTGTCAAATACTAAGATCGACTATAGTAAAGTAAGTTACATAAGTCATCACTACTTTTTAAAACCCGTTTTCAAACATACATTTTCTGTCTATAAAGATTTTATTTTTCAAAAAAAAAGTCGCAAGCTCATAGTTCACATTTTGAGAAACCCAGTAAAAACAACATTCGCTGAAATAGCAAAAAATGAAAAAAAAAAAAAAAAGAAACTTTGCGAAAAGTACGAAAAAAGTGAAGTAGGATCCATTTCATTTCATGATATCAAACAGACTATAGAACATCATCGTCTTTATATATATCGGTAGATGGAATAGAGTATAACCACTCGCACTGTAAACAAAGATTTATTCTCCTTCGTTGGTCGTCAGGTGCACAGATGTGAAAGGGAAAAAAATAAAGAGAGAGAGAGAGAGAGAGAAAAGCGGGAAAGCAAGGGGGTTGAAAAGTGGACACTTAAAAAGTGGAGAGGTCGCGGGTTATTTCGGAGGCCTAATTAGAGCGTCACCACAGAACAGCAGCAGTGAAAAGAAGGTAGTCATGTTGGCGAGAAAAGAGAAAGAGAGCGATAGAGAGTGAGAAAGAATAAAGACTCAGACGAATGGGAGAACGTGGCCGATGACCGAGGAAAAAGTTATAGCAAAAGTTGTACCACTACTGCCGTCGCTGCTGCCAGTTGGCGGAAAAGTGTTTGCGCCTTTTTTTGCGCTTTTATATATATATATATATATATATATATATATACACTCTTCTTCTGCTCTTTCTAGCCAGGCGTCTGGTTACATATTTTTCTTTCTCTTTTTCTCAAACTTTTCTCTTACTTGTTTTTTTTTTTTTATCTTCTCTCCATCTGGAATGCAGTATTTCAATTTTGGTTTAGTGCGCTAAAGAAAATGAACTAATGGTTATTACTTAAAACTCGCTTTTGAAAAACATTTTGAGATTTATCAAATATACAATATTATGAAATACAAAACATCAAAAGTTATATTTATAGTATGTAGAGCTGGTATTTTACTTATTAAAATTATTCTATAAAAAAAAGTTAAATTAATTCAAAGTTATTTCTATTAAAAATCAAAATAATGAATCACTGCATTTAATAAAATTAACATCAACTCTAAAAATCATCAGTTAGTTACCAGCAATATCAAATTTTTATCAAGCTTTCGAATATACAATTAAAACTTTTTGAAAGTAATTCTCGGAATGTTTTTGATAATTCAAAGTCATAATTGAGTACTGAGGTTTATCAAAAGCAAACTCTCATAATTCCTGGTATTTATTATCCTCCCTCTTCAACTACTCATAATAATTGCAACATTACAAAACTTTCAAAATTATTTCGACAAAATAACTTTCCACTTCTATCATCATCATCATTATCATTCATTTGATTTAATACATACATACATACATACAAAACAATAACAATTTCCAACCGAAAATTACAACAATCAGGTAAGCGCATCTATAGTTGAGATATACCAAAAATTTATCCAGCTTATTATAAAACGAGTCGAAAGCGATCCCGCTGGAAATGTGGCAAAACAATAAAGACAAGCGCTCAGGATGTAGTAGTAAGTGCGGAGATGGAAAGGAATAGAACGAGATTTCCAAGCGCTTGCGTGTTATATAGCAGGGACAGCGGCGCCAGTAGAGCACAATTCCTTCTCTTTTCCAAGCTTCCCGTATACATATACATAGCTTGATAATTCGGCGAAAGAGAGTTTCACAGCTCTCTCTCTCTCTCTCTCTCTCTCTCTCTTTCTCTCTTTCTCTCTCTCTACTTGGCATACGATCCACAGGGACAGTAGGGGAGCTACTGCAAGGAAGTTGTCGGTCGGTCACGTGCGTATGCGTACGCGAGCACCAAGACGACACGAGAGAGAAAGTGTATATAGTATAGGGCGCGGGAATAAGTAAGAGCGTGTAACGTCGAGCGGGGCAAAACGGCACGACGACGCGTGCATAGAGAGAGAAAGAGAGAGAGAGAGGGAGAGGAAGGTACATATATATAGAGAAGAAACTCAGTTGGTGTGAGTAGAGAATTGCGGAAGCGGGACGAGTCAGACGTAGCTATACTAGTAAGAGAGAAAAAAAAGGAGGAAGGAGGAGAAGTCGCTGAAGTCCCGGGGATGCTTGTACATGGAACGGCACTTACACCCTGCTTACTCCCCTCTATATACCCCTTGAGTAAGTTCCCCTCCCCCCTTTTGGCTCTTCACCTTCGCCAGACGCTAGCGCAAGCTCCAACGATCTCTCTCTCTCACTCTCTGGTGTTTCTCTCCCTTAGTCCCAGACCGCACAAATCGCACGGACGAGGGTGTGACTAGCCTCTCTAAGACGATGTGCGGTGGAATTACACGCAATAAGGACCTGGATTCGTGCAGACGGCCTCAATTCTCTCTCTCTACTTCTACTACTACTACTACTACTCTCTTACCTCATACTACACTCCCTCCCTGAGACTCTGTACTACTACTACTACTACTACTACTACTACTACTACTACTTTTTTCTTCTTTTGCTCTCTTCTATTCCATTCTGTGTTTCTGTGATTAATTTTTACTCGAGATGGAATGTTTTAGAGTTCGCGCCTGAATTTACTGCTGCTGCTGATTGATTCTTTTCCTTTGATCATTCCATTGCGATTTTCTTCTTTCGACTCTTGTGAATTTCTTTTCTTTTTCCCCCTTTTTTTTTTCTTCTCTCCAAACGGAGATTACTAAAAAAAAATTTTTAATCACTTCTTCGTACTGTTGATTACTGTAGTACACGATAATGTTTTCATTAATGAATTTTTTTTTTTAAGATTTTTCTTTTTGTAATTTTATTGCTATTTAAGTTGGATGTAAGAATGTAAGATAAAATAAAAAAAATTTATTTTTATACGACAAAATAAATCTGTGAAACTAACTTTTATTCTTAATTTGACTATTTCTTTGAACGTTATGTTCTTGCTCTTCCAAGACATGGCAAATGGCGTGTTGTTTATGTATAAAGCTCACAATGTTTTGTACATATACCACACAAAAAATGTTTACGAGCTGATATCACACGTTACGTTACGTCATTTTCTAAGAAATTTCTTGTTTCTTGTTGAGAGGGGAAACACATCGAGAGATGAGATAGTTGAGATACACGTAGAACAAGTCGTTGTGGGGTGGAAGATAACGAAGTTATGTTGTCACGTGGGGCTGATCTTGTAATAGTGATATAGGGTAGGAGAGTTCAATGTATATTTTGAAGAAAATAAAAAAAACAATCTTTGTTCTTTTTCAAAAAAACGAAAAATTTAAATTTTCACGTATAGTGTGTTCATACGAAAATTTTACTTCCGTTTATTTGAACCGATAAAACAATATATCGGTATGATACTGGTGAGCACAAAAATTAATTATTCTCTTTATTCTGGGGGAGAATAAACGAATATATATATATATATATATATATATATATATATACGTGATATTAATT
>JAPYZE010003768.1:0-12441 GCA_030522805.1 Leptomastidea abnormis | reverse complement strand
ATATATATATATATATATATATATATATATATATATATATATATACATGGAGTTATGAAGTTTTGATGGATTGAATTTTAGATGAATTTTCCGATGGTATTTGAATTGCAACATACAGATAATTGGAAATAGAAGAAAAACAAAATTTATTTAAATTTTGCTAGTAAAGTAAGTAAATATTTTTTAAAAATTTTTTTACTACTGTATATTCAAAATTTCAGTCGATACTATTTATATTACTCAAGAACCAGACATACACAAACAAAGTAAAAAAATAATACAGTTGCGTCTTTAAAAAAAAAGAACAAACGTTTAGCAAAATATTTAAAAATCAACGATAAAAAACAAAACGACAAATTTCACACGTATATGTCCGCTTTTATATTATCCCTCGTGCAAAAAAAATAAAAAAAAAAAAAATAAAAAAAGGTAGAGTATATAAGTTGTCTGTCTCGCGCAGTATAACGTATGTTTGAACAAGAGATGCGCGCACATATCATACGCATTCACTGCTTTTAAAAGATCCTCCTCCTACTCCTTCTCCTTCTTCTTTTTTTTTTTTTACACGTCTCTCTTTTCTCATATCTCCACCCAGCCATATCTAAAGCCAAATATCTAAGAAACGTCTCGAATTTTTTCGCTCGCGTTTCTTACACGGAAGGTATAAGAGTAAGAAAGAGAGAAAGAGAGAGAAAGAGAGAGAGAGAGAGACTGACATATACACTTGATAAGATAAAAGTAAAAGCAAAGAAATCACAGCCGATGAAAGAAGAGAAAGTGAGAGTGAGAGAGAAAGAATAGGTGATGAAGAATCGAAGAGTAGAAGGAAGAGAAAGAGACACCAAATGTCCGTGAGAGAGAATTCAAAATTTCGTATAGGTATATATACATATAGGTATATCACATCACCTCTTGACATCTCTGTATAAATATATATACCCATATAGATATAACACATAGTTTAGCACACGTGGAGTAGACGGAGGAAACGCGGCGCAAGAGCTATACTGTCGCGTTTTTACCGGATATCAAAGAGCTAGAGCCCTATATAGTCAGCCTTCAGCTTTTTCCTCTACTCTTTTTCCTCTCTTATATACAACGTTTGAAAAGACTGGAGAATATTGAGAGCCATATAGTAAATTTAGGAGAGAGAGAGAGAGAGAGAAGGTTCGTGATGAGGATGACAATGGATATAGTTATATATACCTATTATACGAGGGAAAGGAGAAGGAGGAGAAAGAAGAGTAGACTATAGTAGATTAAAAATATGGTGAAGGGTAAAGGGGAGACTATGGATATATATTATTTGCTACTATTCCGAGACGAGTGACGGGCTTTTCAAAATGTTTACTCAGGGCTTGGAGTTTGAATTTGAATGTTTTTGCTTGTCTGCATGCTTTTATGGTTGTATGTATATATATATATATATATATATATATATATATATATATATATATATATATATATATATATATATATATATATAAAGAGTGTCTAAGTGACGCGAAACTTGTATAAATTTTAGACAGATTGCTTTTTTTTTAAATGCAAGGGCACTTGAATTTATGTGTATGTGTAGATACATTTTTTTGGACAAATTTAGATGATTGGTATTAGTTATGTATGATAAATTTATTTATTTTTAATTTATACTTTTTTTTTAAATTTAAGTAATAAAATTATTGCTAGTTGAATAAAATGTGGAATGTAAATTTGATTAAAAAAAAGAAAAGAAGAAAGATCGACCATGTGTATATTTTGCAAACACGTGGAAACGATAAATAATGTAAGAGCTGAGAGAAAAAAATGCTAGAGAAATTTAAAAAGAAAATAGTAAGATATGTAGATATAAAAACAGAGAGATAAAGTGTAAGAGAATGAGGTAAATAAAAAGTCGAGATGTTGGAAGGGAGAGGAGACAAAAATGAAACTATGCGAGAGCATGTCATGTAAAAAAAAGAAGGGTTGGAAAAATGGAGAAAAAATTGTGTAAGAAAAGTGGTAAGAAAATAAAAAAATAAAAAAAAAAATTACAAGAAGAGTTAAGAAAAAAGAATGTAAGATTGAGGTAAAAAACGTGACGAAGATGCTGACGATCGAAAGACTGTAAAATGAACGGGGAAGTTATGACAATGACGTGAAAAAGAAAGCTGCATCATATAAGATTTAAAAAAAAAAGATGTTCGACACTTGTTAATTTCGAAGAACGACTGCTATTGTCAGAATGAATTCTTTTGTAGTCTTGAGGTTCAATAATTATAATGTAATACGAATGTTGCAATTTATGTTTCGTGAATTACGTATAGACAAAGTTTTTTTTTAATGAAAAATTTATACAACATAAAATATTCAATACCTATATCATTTTATTTTTTATTAATGTTACAAAAATCTTATAAAAAATTGTCTTTTAATAATTTGGTATTTATAGTTTATCAGATAAGGTAAGTAGACTGTAAATGATTTAATATGTTCATTTTTTTTAATTTGTCAAGATTATTGTAATATTATTATGATAAAAGTAGAATAATATTTTTTTTAAAAGTAATATTCAAAGTTTCGTCATGTAATAAAATTTATCTTGCTAAATAAAAAATGTTTATTCTTAACACGTTTTACAACGTAATTGTAAAAAAGTAAAAAAAAAAAATATTAACTGTCAAATGTTATTTTAATTACATGTTATTTGATAACAGTGCCCAGAATAATAAAAGCCATGAAAATTTATGATTCATAATTTATTCACGTTAAAAAAAAAAATTAAACGTTCCAGCTAAGAAGTTAACAGCATTGAAATCAAAATAAATATTTATTAAGCAGTTTTTAAACTTGATCAGCAGATATACATACATTCTAATAAGTAAAACATTTTAAAAAATATATATACGAACAGTTTACGTGCACGCATTAAAAAAAAAAAGAAAAATGTTTTATTTAAGATACTCTCTTTTAAAAAAAAAAAAATCAAATAACTCAATCTTTAAATTATTTACAAGCAACTTTAAAATTTTAAATAACTCAAGAACATTACGCATTTTAGTCTAATTAATATCTGAATTATAAATAAACCTACATAAGCTCTAATCTATTGAACATAATACAAGACATAATACTTAAAAAAAAAATTTATCATTTTTAAAAATTCAACGAAAAACCCAAAAAAAAAAGAAATATATGAGATTCCACATGGAAATTTCCATTGTGGTATTTGTTCTTTCTTAAACGAGCGTCTTAGCCTTCGGTGTCATTAATATTTATAGCAACTGCTATGTGTATGTGCGTGTGTGGCTGCTGCTCTCATACTACTCTTTTACCCAAAAATTTTAAGCATCAGAGCAGAAACCACAGAATTTTCAAAAATTATTAAACACACATTCAAGCAAAAGCATATAAAAAATGTATATCAAAAGCTTTTGACATAGGAAGGGAGTACACAGAGTGGCATTTTTGTAAAAGTCAATAGTACATGCACGCAGTGTTTCAATAGTATATATAGATATACCCGAACTATATAATATACCAACCCTTTCTTAATAATCACATGTTTATCATATAGTCCGGTCCTACATTTATAAACTATTTGCTCCGAATTCACATAAGTATAGATATAAATTGAGAAAATCCGGAGCATCATCAATTAGAAATAAGCTTTTCTCTCTGTAATTATATCCATATACACATAAAAAATAATATCTACAGAGAGATCAAAAGTTACACATATACAACTACACTATCACTATCACGTGATAAAGAAAAAAAGCTTGAGAAATAAGTAAGAGTAAGCAATAGCAAAATGCATACCTCTACGAGTCATTCTACTTGAATCCATAGCGCCTAAAGGGATGGTAGTGATGTTGGTGGTTGTAAACTAGATTGTTCTCGATAATACGGGCCCAGGGCCAAACCCGCACTCCCGGTTTGCAGTAATTTTCACTCAGCTCGATATTATTGCACTTTGATACTCCAGAAAGTGAAGAAAACGTATGCATGTATACGTACATACATGCATATACACACCAAATGTTTGCACGCTATATTACCTATATGCTACCACACCAACCACGCGGTAGTACGTTCGATAAAACAAGTGTATAAGTATAGGTAAGTGAGAAAGAGGAAAAGAGACGGAACGAGTATAAAGTATAATAAGTATAAGCTGCACTGATGCACACCACCGACAAGTGCGCCGCGCGAAAGTCGAGAAACCGGGTACTTATCTATAAGTATATGTATATATGCGATATATATTCGCAACCTAACCTCAAAGTAGATATTTCGCGACTGGAGTCACGTTGATATATATATATCTATAGATATATATAATTGGTATGTCCGACTATACTACACGCGGTGTATGATCACGAACGTCACTACTACTACTACTACTGCCTGTGTCTACTACTGTTACTACTTGCCGGGCCGAGATTAACACCCACACTGGAGTATAAACCCGCGGGGGGAGCCGCTGCTACCGCGCCCCGAGAGAGAGAAGAGGAAAAGCGTAAGTATAAAGTACCTATACTTATATGATCCAACGCGCGCGACTATCAGCTTGATACTCTCTCTGAGGCAAAGTTTACGTATGCTGGTGGCTGGCTGTCTCTGCGATGGTGATGCGATGCGTGCACGCGGACGACCGTCGTCGACGTCGCATGGTCGTCTTTTTTTTCCCCTCCTACTCTTCCTCCTACGCTATATAGCCGGCATGTATAAGAGCCGCCGATATTATACTCCAGCAGTGGAGAAGACGAACGGCGCTTCAAGAAAAAGAGAGAGAGAGAGAAAAAGAACGCCGGCAACGTTGACGATATGATAAGTAATGTTTGTGCTGGTGGTAGATATATCTGTGTTGACTATGATGAGAATTGAGAATTTTTATACTTGGTCTTTTTGAAATTTATTGATAGACACGTGGTTTTTTAGATTTTTGTGGAAAAAAAAGTTTAAATTAGTTGTAAGAGCTTGAAAGCTTAGGGGGGGGGGGGGTTGTTATTTATAAGAATGATTGTTTTTGTAAATTTGATAATTATTTAATATTTTAAAAAATTTGATGGCTTATTGGCAGCTATAATGTATAGGTAATTGAGTGATCGGTTATTTTGATTGGCACGAGATTTTTTATTTTTGTTAATTATATCTCTGTGGAATTTTTTTTATATTTATCGGTTTTAAGTTATATGCACGTAATAATTGTATATGTATTGGTATGCTTTAATTAGTGATAGCAGTGTTTCTTTGACATAATCGAATGATTAAAAAAAGGAAGGAAAAAAAAGATTGTTAAGTAAAAAATGAATTTGATGTGTATATAAAGAGATGCAATTAATAAATAAATGTAACTGTAGAAAAATTGAGTACAAAATGGAATAACAATTTGTTACAAAAATAAAAGAAGAAAAAAATTTCGTATTATCACTTAAATACGATTTAATAAATTTTTATCTCATAAGTGATATTCAAATTCAAATATGGAAAGTTTATTTATAAGATAAACAAGAAACTTTTTAGATATTTTTCAAACAAAAAATAAAAAATATACACTACCTATACTGTGAAACATTTACGGTATAACAAGTCATTTTTTTATCATCTCTCAAACTACTATACCATACGCACACACACAGAAGAGAAAAATAGAGAGTAACTAAATATTCAAAAAACTATTCTTAGAATTAGCAAGCTTTAACGTTATATACACGGTATATACCTACCTACATGCTAACTAAAACAGCAAGCAGGAAAGTAACTTCAAAAATCTACGCAATTCTCACTCTATTCCTCTTATTTTTTTTTTTTTTTGTTTGTATGTTCACCACTTAAAAAAAAAAATCAGTACAAAAATAACGAAACAACTATATACCATATACATCCACAATAAAAAAAAGCTAATCATACAAACTACAATCATAAAAAAAGCTCAATTATCATCAATCTTATAAATCGTCAGTTACGAAATTCAACAGAATCAAACGTAACAATAAAACTGTAAGAAAAAAAAAAATAAAAGAGAAGAGGGGGGAATTTAACAAAGTTCCATAGCACACATACACACACA
This sequence comes from Leptomastidea abnormis, assembly GCA_030522805.1. Taxonomy (NCBI): domain Eukaryota; kingdom Metazoa; phylum Arthropoda; class Insecta; order Hymenoptera; family Encyrtidae; genus Leptomastidea; species Leptomastidea abnormis. Next base: position 6,386 of record JAPYZE010003768.1, on the reverse strand, counting down.
TACAAATACACAAAATGATCCCAAGTGCAATTAACTCCAAATATAAAGCGACTCTGCATCATCAGAAGCAGTATATATAGGAACAGCAGCAGCAGCAGTTACGATATGCACGCGTCCGATTACGAGATATCTATCCTCGTTGTGCTCGCGTGAGTTTAGCCGGCTATTATACACCTCCTCCTCCTCCTTCTTCTCCTTCTCTTTATCGTCACTACCTTCCTCCACCTCCTCCTATACTTCTCCATGATACTATACTTACGTATATATCGACTGCACAAATAGATAGATATATATGTATGTGCGCGCGCGCGCACTACTTGCCGCTTGAAGTTTCGCAATTTCGCGTTCATATATTCATCTACGAAAACTTGACTAAAACTTTGATCGTAGTGTCAAACTATCTGTCAAACTGTTATCATTAACTTATTACCGATATTTTCATATAATGGACACACGCATATGTCTAGTTTTAGGAATCACCAAAAAGCTCAACTTTACGAATCTGCATCACTCAACAAACTCAACATATACCAAGCCCTACGTAAAATATACATAAAAAATATCGATATTGATATTATATAAAACTTACCGATCAGCGGAAATATACTCGGTTGATCGAGTAACGATTTTAAACTGCTTTCTACAAGGGTTGGTGACGAGCGGTCTTTCTCGCTCATTTCCAGTTTGCCAATAGCCCTTGTACGGGCTGCTTTTACTGATGCTGTAACTTCTGTATCTTCTTCCTCTTCTTGCACTTTTACACAACAACCACGATAACAATAACGTGTAACACGACGAGTTGAACAACGACGACGTAATGATGACGATGATGTTGATGTTAATAAAGATGTTGATGATGACGATTGAAGCTCGTTTAAGTTTAAACAATTTGAAGTTGTTGAATACGAGCTTTTTACACTGTTGTTATTACTGTTGCTGCTGTTCCTCCTCGTCCTCCTCCTACACTTAGACACCCTTTTTGTTATCTTCTCCACCTTCGTTGTTAATTATATTAATCTTAGCCAGGAGCAAATCACAGTTTTATACTATATTACAAAATAAAGGAGCTTTTTTTTTATTTAAAAGGACGGTTTATTTTTTGTTTAAGTAAAGTAACAAAAGCTTGCAAGCTCTCACTAATTACAATATATCTATATATCACTACATATATTTGGTGATTGACACACACACACACACACACACACACGTGTCACACAGAGAAAAATGATTTCATATACGTATGTTCTGTGCTGTGCTGTTATCTTATTAAATAGACGATATACACCGGCTTGGTCTCTGTTACACTGCTGACACACACACACACGACAATGAAGATCACTTGGCAGAAAGAAGCTGAGCTGCAACTGCACTGCTGCTCACTGCAAGCGACGGAAAAGCAGCAGCAGCTTCTCTCTCTCTCTTTCTCTCACTGCTTATATTCTATACTGATGTTACTGCACAGAGTAACACTTGATTAGAAGAGAGACAAATAGTATGAAGAGTAAGAGATGCAGTGGCGTAAAGATATATATATAATATATCGTGTAGTTACAGCCGTCCGGCGGCTTATCACGACTCTCTAGCTCTTGTTCACAACTGATGATTGATTCAACACAACTTCAAAAGGAATATAATGATAACAATAATAATAATATAATCTTCAAAGAAGGGTTGAAGTTTGCTGATGCTGTTATATTGCTGTTAAAGTTGTCACACCGAACTGTAGCTATACGGTTGCACCGGACGGCTCCTCTTAGGGAGCTACTTGTATATCTTGGTACTTATAAGATTCTGTGCTGTATCGTCGTCGTCTTTGTCGTCGTTGATGATGATGATGATGTCGTCGACGGTAGTAACGAAGCAGCGGCTGTGGCAGCAGCAGCAGCCCGACGAGCGAGCGGCCCGTGGCACATTAAAATTAACACGCGCGGTATTAAGCGGCGGCACGCCAGCAGTAGCAGCAGCAGCAGCGCCAGGAAAGCTCTATCTTTCCTCCTCCACCACCATCTATATATACACCTCTCTCTGTCAGTATATATGTTGGCTGATGCTGCTGCTATACTTTTGCATTTATTATATATCTTCTTCTCCTCACTCTTTATCTCTCTGTCACACTTTTTACATATCCACACACTTGTGCTTGTCTCGCCTGCTATTTGTTCACTTGCACTTGCAGTGCGACTTGCACACTGTTACTGCTGCTGCTGCAGACTGCGCTCTTTTTCTCTCTTATACACTGTGCACAAGCAGACGACACGATACAGCAGTATAGCAGCCGCCTCTGTATTATAGCAGAAGAGAAAATCAGTGAGAGCGAAGACAATATATATTGTGATATAGATGTAATGTATACAAGTGAAATTTCTTGTTAAATTCGTTGGTGTTACTATTTACAAGTCGTTCATTTATGCTCAGAAACAAATTATGCATCGGAGGTAATAATACACTTATGTCCTTTCTTTCGTACCCCTCTATATATATATATATATATATATATATATATATATATATACGATATTCACCTCTATTCACCTCCGATACTGAGACACACTGCACGGGATATATCACGCGGACCCTATATACTATACCCGCTTTCTCACTCACTCACTCACTCACTCACACACTCTATCTATCTATCTCTATCTCTCTTTTGCACTTGCAATTATACTACTGTGCATGCGCCCCCGACGACAAGTTCTAGTAAGCTCGATTTTTGCCGGTGGGGGAGGTAATCTGACTGTCTTTTTTACGGTAATGTGACATGTGTGAATATATATGTGTTATGCTTGTTGTCTGTCTCTATCTTATGTAGAGTATATATATTATGAGGCGCGATGAGCTTTCGGACTTTGAACTTGCGGTATGATTATTATTATTATTACTGAAGAGTAGTGATTAGGAAATTTTTTTTTTTTAAGAATTGTATTGATGATGATACGGTGAGGAAAAGAAATTTTATGTGATAAGTTAATTCGTCTGAAGTGGGTTATTACTTCTTTTTTTTTTTTTTTTTTTTTTTTTTTTTTTTTTAGGATTAATTTTTTTGGTTTTTTTTTAAAATTAATATTAAATTTATTTAGTGTGAACAGTGATGAATTATTTTAATTCTTACAAATATATTATTTTGTTTTAGAATTTATAGAATTTTATGAATGTTATGAACAAAATAACGAAAAAAAAAAAATAAAAATTAGGAGCAAATTGTTATGACGATCAGATTTTGTTATCAAAGACCGTAAAGATACGGTCACGTTACATTTACGCGGATTCAAGTGCGACGATGACGATGTTGGTAGCAGGTCGAAAGAGCTGCAAACTGTGCGCGATATATACGTTTGGCCTCTAGTCCCGTCGAAAATCAATCTGTCTGACCAAAAACCCAGTCTTACCACTTGCTGTCGACATCTGGTGTTGAAACTTGGTAGGAATATATTGCTTGAATGGTAATTGGCGTCGTTTTGATTTTATCGACTGCTAGTAAAGTTAAGATTGTTTTGAGTGAAATAAAATGTTGGTAAAATTTTTAATTTTTATAAATATTATTATTATAAAAAATTATAATGAATAAGTTATTTATTTAAAGTTTTTTGTTAAAATATGAAAGGGTAAATTATGTAAATAAATATTTTTTGAAAGAATTTCGTTTTTATTTTTTCCAGAACATTTTCACTAGATTACATTGACAAATCTAACGATAAAATTATAATATCAACCGATATAACGTGCTAGTCGATATCTTAATAAGAAAAAAAAAAATTATTGTTCGGTCAATATAACATATCATATTGACTATTGTATCAACTTGTATTTTAGTACCGAAAATTTACTAGTACTAAATTAAGTATTGTTTATTTTATTTCACCGACTTTCAAGACAACGGATATAATCTGATATTTGCTTTATTGCTTAATGATTTTTGTGTAAATTTTAATCAACAAATGCTTTATTTTTCATTAGCAAATGCACAAAGAAACACATAACTTACAAGGTATAAATAGGAAACTTAAATATCTAGACAGTACAAAATTTATGAATCATTTTAAACTTACTCTACGAAATTCGAATATTTTGTTTCATTTAAATAAGTATAATACAGTAAACATGCAAGACATAAAATCGTTTCTGCTAAATATCCATACACAATTTACCTGTAGAATTATAGAATAGTAAATATATGTTTTTTTCGCTAATTATATTTCTTTACAAACAAGCTCGTTATCTATCACTACAGCAAAGTTTATGTAAATCTGTAATTCCACAGGTATACGTTCTAATACGCAAACATTAATTCGAATTACTTATTAAAGGCAAGTATAAGAGTAAATAACTATAAGTTCACAAAACTATTCACGCAACATTTTCATACATTAATTATGAATCGTTATGTTTTACATTGAATAAAAATCTTAAAATCATACCAATTTTTCATAAAACTCTTTAACATTATCAATAAATATATATTTGTTTTAAATTTTTACTTTTAACTTTTCTTATCAATATCTTATCAAATTATTGCAACTTTAAATTTGCGTATCTCACAGAAAAAAAAAAGGTTAATTCGTTTTTACGATTCATAACAATCATAAATTGAACGATCCACTCTTCTCAACCTAAGGCAATAATAACACACATGCAAAAAATTGTACATCGCTTGCAACGTATTTGCATATTAATTTATATCTACATATTTATAGTCCAGAGCTTTATAGCTCGATTAACGATTGCATTTCTGGGCTGCACCAATTTAAGATTTGTTTTTTTTCCCTAGACTACCATAGCAGTATATTTTTTCATGAAAACAATTTATAGAGTATTATAGATAAAATTCAAAGAGTACATGAACTTTACTCTATTAAGAAAATAGTTAGAAGTAAAAAAAAAAATCAAAAATCAAAAAGAGTGCAGCCGGAAATCAACAAATCTAAAGTATTAATCGTTATCCAAATTTTCAATGTACCTCCTTACAAAAAAAAAAAAAAATTAAGTCTTTTATCAAATCAACATTGTACTGATAATTCACAAAATCCAAGTAATTATTCAACTTGCTAACTTTTATCATAACTCATAGTAAAAAAAAAGAAAAATATAAATGACAAAATAAAAAAAAATCTATCGATGAACACGAACGGAATCGTAAATTGAGTATTCAAACCCAAATACTAAGCGACTCTCCATTGGCACGGCTAGGTGGGGCAGCAAAATTAGCGCTGTGTCGCTTAAATATATTCTGGCACTCAACAGGTGTGGATGACCATCGTCTATGACGTACTTTATCAACCGGTACCTCAGGCAATCCAACTTCGGTATGACATCCAGGCCTTAAGCCCGAAGGGGTAGTTGCAGCGCCAGGTAGTCCAACTTCTTGGAAGGAGGATAACGATGAGAATCCGCTTTCGGTTTCAGCACTGCTGCATACACTGGCTGCAGCTTGGGCTCTTGTATTTGTGGTTGGGCTTGGACTGCTAGTCACGCCATTCAATGCCTGTTAAATAAACAATAAATCGTTACTTCTTATTAGTAACACTTTCCACCTACACCTCATTTCTCCAATAAACAAAAACTCACCCAGTCCTTAAACGATTTAAGATTAAGTTCCTTCCTCTCAAGTGCCTTGGCTCTACGACTCTGTGGCGTAGACGTAGCAGGTCCTGATCCCGCATTAATAACCGGCTGCCGATGCCCGTTAACCTGCGCAGTGACCTCTCGATTCACCACCAAGGCCGGAGTTGCTCTTAACGAACCAGACCTGAGTACTCGATCCGTCTCATCCTCCACTCCATTACACTCCACATTATCCACTCCAAATCCAAGCGTAGACACATCCATCGAATGCCTCGTAACTCCAGACTTGATAGTACTCGACGCTCTGGGTACGAAAGCAGAAGTGGTTGTAGTTTCGGGTACCAATGTGCTGGTCGAGCTGGCGAAGTTCGGTGGTAGCGAGCACAATTCCGCGTTTGGACTATTGCCATTTAATTGTTGATGCTGCTGCTGATGATGATCGGTACTCAGTTTGAAGTCTAATGAACCAGTAGCATCGCGTAACGAGTTCACACGAGCAAGTTCGGGCTCGCGCATTGATAATACCGATTGTACTGTACGTCCAAGTCTGTAAAACCAAATTTTTCAAATCATTAATTATTATAAAAATAAATATTAACACTTGTTTATGCAATTAAAATTCGGGGTGTTTTATATATACTCACCTGAAAGCTTCCTCGGCGAGCTTTTCCGGTGGTACCTCGTCCGGATTAATTTCCGCAGGTTTGGGTTTACGGTAAGTCCTAAAGCTCTCGCAGTCTTGCGTCGTCTTATTAACATCCTGAGCGCTTTTGCACACATCTGACCTTCCAGATTGTTTTCGCATTTTCGACTGACTACTACTC
>JAPYZE010003767.1:0-12115 GCA_030522805.1 Leptomastidea abnormis | reverse complement strand
ACATATTGCAATCTCACCCCGTTTTTTGGGGCGAGATTGAAATAGCACTTTTTTTACTTATTCTAAGTTTAAAACTATGCTATTGCATTTAGCTAATCGCGACAAAAAGGATTTTGTAGTTGAAGGGCATACCTTTAAGATCCTTTTTGTCCGGAATGAAAATATTGAATATAAAAAAAGTTACAGACGATAGAAAAAAAAATTGCAATCTCACCCCAGTCTCCCCTATATGTTATATGTATGCATGTGCATACCTCGATGATACAATATGCACTTTAACGTTATGCAGATGTTCGCATCCGATCATGTTATTTATGCTATATTTACGCATGTAGGTATGTGAGAAGCTTATTATAGGTGTAGTTGAGACTGATAAGCAGGAACATAATGCTATTCGTTATTCCAAGTGTTATTATACTTTTCCAGCCGATGCCAGGAAACGCTCATCTGACTTTTTTGTTTTTATCATCACCTTCATACACGTTTATTATTAGCTATATAAAAAGTTTTGCTTATATGTGTGAGTGTGACAATAATGATGAAGATCTTTTGTTTTATGTATAATGTCTGATCGAATTATAATATGTCTGGATGATTAATCGAGAGTGTGTCTATTATATGTGTTTATGTGGGTGTGTGTGAAAAGTGAGGAGGTTTTATATAATGATATTTCCGACGTTTGTACATGGGTAGCTTTGTATTATGTGTTCGATCGTATGGTCGAGACTCTCTGACGATTTGATTAATTTTTGTGGTAGGCAAATTGTCGAGTTGATTTGATGATTAATAAATTTCAATTATTGCTTTGGTTATTCGAAATAATTCAAGGTATTTTGTATGAGAATTACATTTTTAAAATTTGCTTAAACCAATAAAATTATTCAAGTAATGTGCAATATACCTACTATCTTTCAAAATTAAATTATCAATATTTTAACGTTCGATATAGAATCAACACGTATGTGTAGCATATCAAATTTACTTGATACGTTTATTATAGATTAGCATTTTCATAAGCATAATTCTCTACTAAACTACTATATAGATCATCAATAATGTTATAAGTTTTAAATTGATACAATAATTTCGTTATTGCAGTATCATAATAAGCTTACATATTAAAGCATAGTAAACAATTACAGCTATCGCATTTATCTCGTCGTTTAAACTATTATAATTATAATACATTATTATATACCTATATATAAACAACAAATCGTCATGCAAATACCTACACATAAACTTTGTATTTTATTCTTATTTACTTTTAGTACGTATACCATTGTTTTTTTTTAAACAAAAAAAAAAGGAAGGAAGAAGGTAAGAGATCAGCGAGTACATAACTTTAGCTGAAATCTCAAATAAGTCAACTACTGCGAATACATATACCTATTATACTATACGTAGATTTTATACAAGGTAATCCATAGTATTAAGTCATCGAATATCACAGGAACATTGACAGACGTTAACAAGTCAATCGCCTCTGCCAAGATATAGGGATATGTATATATAAAACGATTATTAGCTGACACTTGGCTTTAAAAGCACAAGCGCTAAACGCTTGTCTCGCAGCTGCCTGCCTGCTTGCATGTACCTATATCACTGGAGACGTGTATATACACATACATCACCAAGAAGATTATGCTAATTGCAGATCCGTGAAGACGGCTATGAATTATATAGGTATATAATGCTGCATCGATATGTATATATTGGAGATTGAGAGATTAATCGATCGAATATGCTCTCTCAGCTTCACTGTCACTCTTATATATTCGTTAAAGATGGAGGAAGAGAAAAAAAGGGAGTGAAGGTTCTTGTACTTAGTAGTACACGTTTTAGAAGACTATATACGTGATCGTTACAGAGGTGACTATTATTATATCTATATATGTTAAGAAGAGAAAAGTGGAACAGCGCGTATATAGCAGCTATATATATATATATATATATATATATATATATATATATATATATATGCTTGTGTTAAAGAAAATGAGTTTTGTTATGACTGCGATAATTATCGAGGAACTTTGGACGTTCAATTAGAACTTTTGGGACAGTTATCGACACTTGGGTATAGTAGGTTTATATATTTTCGGTGATGGTGTTATACTTGAAGTTTAATGAATGATGGTGGGAAAAATATGGGTAATATCTTTTTTTATATTATTTATACTTTAACGGGAATTGATGAAAAGATGTGAAGGATTATATTAATGAAATTAGTGTAATTAAGAATGAGGTTTGGCAGGTGCGTGATGATATTTTTGATATTCACGCAATCTTATCGAATTCTTTAGAATAACAGGTAGATGTACCTATAGTAATTAATTTCGATTAATTATACCCAAGACACGTAGATTTATTATTCGCGGTACAATAATTATAAGAAAAATTTAGTTGAAAAATATAAGGTTTATATGGTATAGAATACTTTCTTTTTTATTATGCACTCGTATTCGCTCATGAGATCTGGATTTTTTAAAGCTCGTATACAGCCTTGGCATTGGTACTTGACCGTCTGATCACGCAAACTTCAACATTAGCTGCTTTTTTTTTTCAAGTCGCGTGCTTATTGTAACTCCAACGTAATGATACCTGCCTAATTCTAACTTTTGCTTTTTTGTATATATATTTTTTTTAATATTCGAAAGTGTATTGCGATCGAGAAAAATATATAAATTGTCTTTTTTTTTGTAGCAGTCAGTTAGTTCTACATTTTTAGACGAAAAGTTGGAAAATTAGGGTGTTTTAGAGATTAGACTGGCTATTTATCATCGATATACTTTTTATGGCATTGGTATGAGGATAAAACATTTCATATTTTTATTATATTAGGAGATAAGACTTTTCTTATTAAGTATCAACTGTCAGTCACGAAATTTTAATAACCTTGAATTTAAAAATATTTAATATAATACTGAAATATGATTTGAACACTTAATTCATGTCGTTCTCTTTACAAATAAAGTGCCAGAAAAATTTTAAGCTGATTAACTTCTTCATCCTGAGGAAATTATATTCTATTCTTTTTTTTTTTTAATAAAAATAATTTTATTTTTATACAATAGAATTAAATTAAATAATATCAAGATTAATTTTAGCACATACATTTTTTTTTTTTTTTTGAAAAATTTTAAATATTTACAAATGTTATTGATATGAGCTTATAGATAGATTAAGTACAATATTTAATGTTTAAATATATACATGAAATGTGTTATGATTTGCTTAATGCACATCTGGTCAAATTATAATTAGAATTTAATTAAATTACAAAAGAAAGATGCAAATATACTACAACGCTTTCATGCGTTATCTAGTCACGTTACTTGGAAGATTAAATTTTAATACAAAGTATCATTTTTTTTTAAATTACAGTATATTTTTATTGAAATTGATACAATTGTACGATGTTAGTTAGACTTAACAATGAAAAATCATATTTAATAAAAAAAGCTCGATTATACTCTATCGTGATAACTATATAAATTTTGCATATCGATACACACAACTTTAATCAATTTATAGATTATTTACCTCTTGCAAAACTTATTTAGAAAAAAATTATAAAGTTAATCAGAGTATAAAACTATTCCTTTTAATTCAACTACTTAAACATTAAAAACTCATAAAAGTCTACCGCATTTACGCGAGACTATACAAGTCGAACTCCAAAAAGCTCCCTGTAACCGTAAGTATATACGCGTGTATACGCACAGTCATCCTGTCATCTTTTCTACCCTTCTCTAGACCAAGCAAGAGAGCGAACCACAGAACTTGGCTATAATTCGCAAGCTCCATCTCTCGCTATATAAGCTCGCGGCCAGCGTGTTTTATTGCCGGCGTCACGCAAGCTACTACCCCCTCTGCACAACCATAGCGGCACTCACACACATACATACACATACTCCGCCGCATGCGAGCGCAAAGATGTACAGCCATTTGCGAATTTAATATCGATTTCCCCATTAGCGCGCGCGGGCGCGCGTCCGGCTATATACAAGGCAAGACAAAGCCCTGTGCGATCGACTTAGTTCTATCTTGTCTTATATGTATATACATGGACTTATATTAGGCACCGGATGCTATCCCGGAGGGTGAGCAAGCTTTCAGACTAAACCCCCTACCCCCAACAACAACGACGACTACGACGACGACGACGAGTTGAGCTTTGTTGTCGCTCCAGAGGAATTACGGCGTTTGGCTGCTGCTGCTACTATTGCTGCTCTTGGAGATTTTCGATAGTGATTGTGAGGATGAAGAGAAAGAGAGAAAGAGAGAGAGAGAGAGGAACTTGTAACAGTGGTTTACATGGGTGTGAGAGGGAATTGTGTGCTTGGGATGTGTCACTGACGAATGAGCTGTGGGAATAGGAGTAAGTTGGATGAAGTACTTCGAATCAACTTGCACTATGCAGAAAATGATGGTGTGGCTTTTTCAGATTAATTCTCGTTTTGTTTTTTTTTCTTTATTTAAGTTAACTTTTTTTAATAGTTTTGCAGGATAATTTTTAATAACCATATTATTTTTTTTAATTTAAGGGATTGTTTTAAATGTCTTAAAAAAATGTATGGTATTAAATGGATTTTAAAGCAGTATGTTTTGTCGGCTCTCACAGTTTGCAAACTTTACTCTTTTTTCACAAAATAATTTTCGCTAAGACCTTAAATACTTTTTAAAAAATTTTGTAAGAAAGTTTACTTAACTTTTTTTTTAATTTTTTCAAAAATAGATTAAATTTTAAGAATTTTTTTATTTGCGTAACTTATTTATATTAATTTACTCTTTTTTTTTGTCAATTAGTGTTTAAATTTATATAGAATGTATTTTAAATTTATTTATTTTCCGGTTCAATCTTCAATTAAACATACATCTTCATAGTAAAAAAATCAATAATTTCACAAACATAAGATTTAACAATTAATACAATTAATTTAAAAATGCCAAAAAAATATTTACTTGAAAATAATTTTTTTTTTAATATTGAATATATTAATTGAACAATGTTCTAATGTTTTAAATAGCATAATTTTAAATGAAGGAATGAAGACAGAGCTTAAAATGATTTAGAGTCGCTAGAATACCAGTTTCGGAATCCACAATTCGTGGGTTCGATTGCTGGTATTTCCCGACAGATTATTAAGTGAGTCTTGCATCCGAAATACAATAAAAAAAGTGCCAAAAAGGTTTTATTAAATTTAAAAACGTCAAATCCAATCAATTGAATAAATATTTTCATAAAATGTATGGAGGAAAAACATATTTTTCATAAAAATTTATTTTTAGATAGATAAATCTTTATAACGTCGAGAAAAATAAAGTTGTTTATTTTACAAATTAAATTTAAAAAAAATTTATTTTCATAAAGTTTTATTTGTAGTTTTCATGATAATAATTGTCCTTAATTATTAAAAACTATATAATTATAAAAATTTTATATTTTTCTAAATATTATTGAACCATGTTTTTAAAAATTTTATGTTAAATCAAAGATTTTATTAAAGTACATGCTTCATTTAAAAACTCTTAAATTTAATATTCTCTTCATTTGAAAAGGTGATAGCTCTTTACAAAATCATAAAAAATATTTGATATTTTTTACACTTTTAAAAAATTATCCAATAAAATTTTATCAATAAGCGTTTAGTCCGTAAAAAAGAAAGAAAGAAAAAAAAAACAAACGAGTAAAAGTAAAATAAAGTTCTCTCATATTCGATTACGATAAAGCCATCAAAAAGCAAATAAAAGAGAAAAAATATTTTCCCAAAAAACCTTACAATATCATCCCACGTAGACAGAGGCTATCACTGTCTTCTGCAACCACACCAGTGCCGAACGATAAAAAATAAAAAAAGAAAGACTAGCATTGTGTATAGGTACACAGCTATATCTCAGTCAACTCGATCGAGTGTAGCAGGGCAAACATGGAGAATCGAAAAAATTGGACAGCGCGATAGAGATATAGAGAGAGAGAGAAAGAGAGATGATGGCTCGTCTAGGTATATATAGGCTCGCACAATGCGGGCCTTTTCGTTGCATATATACCTATACGAGAGAGAAAGAGCATGAGATACGAGCTCAGCGGCCGCATGCAGATATGCGGCCTATCGCCGTTGCCGCTGCCGCAGCCGCCGGCGTCAGTGGTATAGATAAAAGCTCTAGACCATCTCGTCTCTTTTCCCATCGATTTCGGCAACGTGTACTATGTATAACGGACTGTCTGATGGGAAAACCAGATATATAGGTACCTATATCTATGTGGATGTAGGTACAAGGTAGAAGGAGAGTCGAGACTCTGCGGACGTCTATGACGATGCGCGCTCAGTACTATAACTACAGAGAGGAGCAAACTGCGGAGAAAAGTTGCCGAAACAAGGAGAGAAAGAGAGCGCAAGTACGATCGTCTCGTTCGCTATGCGCTTTTTTTGCTGCCCACACTCAACCCTCCTTCTTTTATTTCTTCCTTAGTCACTGTTTCGATTGATATTGGATGCTGGGGAAAAAAATTCTGATCGGAGTTTGACGGCTGTATGTACATATAGGTATGCATGATGCTGTGGTATGATGCATGTCTGAAATGCTGAATGAAATTTTTGGATTGACGTAGTTTTGTGTAAGTGTATGAGGTAAATAGGTAATTAAAGGCTTTTTAACGGTTATTGATGAAATTTGTAAATAATTAATATTGAGTGCTTCTTTGAAAATTTTAATTCGCGGTGTTTGAGGTTTGTGGGCGTTAGTTGGTTGTTATATATTATAAATAGTTGAATTTTAAAAATAATTTATCGATTGGATTGATGAATTTCAAATGGTTATTAATAAAGTTATAACGAGTAACTTTTAAACTGACATTTACTTTTAATATTACATTGTAAATTTTATTAATAAATTTATAAATATAACTCAATTTTAAAAATTTTCTTTGATAAAGATGTAATATGATTATGAAAAAAAACTATGAAATTTACAAGAAAATTCCCTCACTTTTAAAATTTAAAAAAAAACTTCACGTTAAAACTGACGTTCGTGATGAAAATATACAGAGGATGTTACTTGGTTACTGCGAAACAAAATTTCGCTCTTAATTGAACTTGTTGTACAAGCAAGTTTTGCACATATTATACCTAGAATATTATAAAAATAGAAAGTAACTGCTAAAAGTAATACTAATTACAACTTGCTATGGATTGTGTAATTTCATCCACATGCAAGAACACCTGGTTCTCACTCACTCTCGTATATATACATATAAACGAATCAATTTGTCTAAGGTCAAGGGCAGATACGACTATATCTAAACTCTCCACTATACCAAATGAAGAAAACATTATGCCTCTTCGTGGATCTGATAAGAATTCTCTTTTTCCATTGTTAGATTAAATTGTTATCGAGCTAACTTTTTTTTTTTCATGGAAAATGAAGAACTTTAAAAAAAGTTGTGCTAATTTTTGATTTCCAGAAAATGAGGAAACGACCGTTGACTTTTATCAAATCAAATTTTATCTTGCATTCTATATATTTATTTATTTTAAAGTAATTAATTTGTCTATTTTTAATGTTATTAAAAGTTTATTTGAAAATTAAAAAAATGTTCGTGATTTTTATAATGATTATATAAATAGAAATTTTTTAGATAAAGATATTATTGCAGCATTTAAATAATTATTTAAATGTTATATTTATAAATATGATTCAAATACTAAAACTTTACTTTACAAATTGTTTATGATTAGTTTATAAATAATTGTTATTTCATTTTTTATTTAATTATGTTACTTTAAAAAAAAACAGACGATTTATTTTAAAATACATAAAAAATTTAATAACAGCATATAAAAGTTTATTCATTTATATTTAACAAATAAAAAAATATTCAACATTTTTTAATAAAAAAATTGCTACAATTGCAATCCAATTAAAAAACGTAAATTCCAATCATTTATTACAAGCGACTGATGAATTACCCAAATATTGACGATATATTACTGCGTACTCCACGTTACATAATAATTTCACATTCAAGCGCAATTTTCATGTTATACCTATGTATACTTTAACATTATCCGCACTTGTATCTTACAATCCCATTAATCAAATATGATATATATATATTTTCCACAATAAAGGGTCAACCCCTCTGAAGTATTAAATGCTGATCAGCGTATTAAATAATTTATTTAATTCACCCGAAGCCCATAAAATCGCTGCCACATACTAAGCAAACTACGATCTAAATCTAACTTGCACACAACTACCCAAAACATACATACACACACACACACAGAGAGACCGTAGTAGCTTATAAAAAGCCACGAAAAATCAATCGTCGCGTGCAGTGTCACAAAAACCACGTGGGCATCGTTAATCAAGCGGAGATTTAAGAACCCTTTGCCTCTTCACCAACAGCAGGTTTTCTACAACGTATAAAAATTTAACTTACACCCTTCGTTTTAAATATGCACGTGAATTTTTAACATGTAGGTATTATAAAACTAACCAAATTTATGTACCAAGTCTTCTTTCTTTAGTAGAAAAACACTATGTTACTCTATCCTTAAAAATAATTATAGGAACATCATACTCTTTTAACCCAATACAAATATTATTTTGATCTTGATTGACAGATATACATCCTATAAAGACAAACTCATAACGCAAAATTAGTAATTCGACACAAGCGCGTCAAAGCTATTACTATATTAATATAATTCGTCATTTATATACACAAGCTGTGCGAGAGAGAAGCCAAAAGGTAAACAAGGGATACATGTTAAATAATGACAAACTCACACACGTACATCACACATACGTCAGTAGTATACACATCAAATTGAAGTTTGGCATAAATCCCAATTATAATGAAAGTAAAATGCTCCCAAATGATCTAAGAGTTATTTGGTTTTATTCTTGTCACACCATATCAACTCAATCGAACGACGTTATACTTATTATTACAAAGAAAAATGCTTTCTTATATAGCTTGACTATATATGTCACGCGTGCAAAGAGATAGATATTCTATTTTCCCTGGGGCACGTATCCTACTGCATGGACACCGCGCCCTTATATGCCCTATATATATATAATCCCTTATTAGCTTCTATGTGCGAGTATAAGCAGAGTGCGATAGTGTGACTTTACTTATACGGGGAGAGGCTTTACGTAAATATAAACTCTCTCTCTCTCTCTCCTTCTCTCTCTCTCTCTCTCATTTTATCTTCGTTGTCGTCGTTCGACTCTTCCTATATTTTTCATAGTAACCTGGCCTCACCCTCTAACTCGTCATTCTTGCTTTTCCATTCTCTTTCTCCTCTCCCCCTTGTTATTCTTGTCTGTAATTATCGTGACTTGCGCTTGATGTTTGTTGATATAATGCGCGTAATTTTTTTCATTATGATTTTTATTGAATCATATAATAGCTGTGGTAAATTAAAATACATCTGTGGGTGTTATGGGTTTTCTTTGGAATTTCGCTGAGGTTTTACATGAGTTATTAAGAAATTTAGTGGATTTTTTATTTTTTTTTTTTAATTTTAAGGCAGGTTTGTCGTAAAAAGGATCAAATGTCCTTGTTTAACGAGCACTTTTAAATTTTAATATAGCAGTTGTTTTATAAGAAAAATACGTTATACATTTAAAAAAAAAAAAAAAAAATTTCTAAAACTTTTTAAAGAATTCAAAATAATTTTTTTTTTCTTTTTAAATGAGTAATGAGTAATAATGAACTCTAACTTTCACATACAGCTATACCATAACAAGAATATCCGCACATACAAAACTTATTTATCCCTTTTCCATTTGTTCCAAAAAGCAAGATTTTGTAATCAATCACTCTTCTGTTTATCGATTGACTAGAAATCAATCATAATATGAAACGCATACGCACCCGCTACGCCATAAGGTCATCTAAACATAAGAACAACCAACGAATAAACTTCCTACGTCCAGTTTAATATCCATATATAGAATCAAAGGTGATCACGTGCAGCTGAAAATATGATAACCAAGCTCAGCTGCACGAAAAAGACAAGAAAAAAAGCCGAGGATCAGCACAGATCGATAATGAACGAGCGAGAACTGCGTTAACGTTACCTCGTTAATCCTACTCCCCTCTCTTAATTCTTCAGTGGGTGGGCAAATTAGAGGAAGAGTCACGCGGCTATTTTGGCCCCGAGATGTACGATTTAGCACGTATGCACGCCTGGAAGTGTTAATGGGAAAACACCTGCTAATGAAAACGAGAGACCCCGCGGGTGCTTGTTTATTTAAGAGGCGAGTGTGGGTCGGGGACGAGTTATGAGTATGTCTGTGTGTATAGGGAAGAGAGAAAAAGAGAGGTGTTAGTGGAATTGTTAATTGATAGGATTATTGCAAGTCCAATGTCATAGAAATATATTCTTTATATATATAGGTAAATTGTTGAATAAAATATTACCTACTTATTGCTATGGTGATTTGAGGTAAACCTAATAATATGATAAAATGTACTTATTGAGAACAGTTGGTATTAAATTGAAAAAAAAGGCAGGAAGTACGTGCACTTTTATAAAGTTACTGGAATAGGTGCATTTTTCGTACGAAGTGAAACATATTCGAGATGTATATAAAGTTCAAAAGTTTGAAAAATTTGACAAAGTTGGAGAGTTGTAATTTGTCACGTAAAAATTAGAACGAACACTCGACGTACGGCGTTTGAAAATTTTCATCTCTTTGTGCTTTATATATTTCTGTGTGAATGACAGATTTGAAGAAAGACTGCTTGTAGAGCTGGCTTTTAAATCGAGATTTCTCGTTAAACTTTGATCTGATGTTTTACTATTTTGTCAAAAGAAAATCTCATTAACAATTTTTTATACGTCAATTGCAGTTAAAAGTTAATTACTCAAATAAAATTGTCGTTAAAAATATTAATGTATCATCAAAATAAGTTGATAGCAATTTAAAAGAAGAAAAAAAAATGATTAGTTTTATCAAAAGAAAAACTCTATCTTAATACAAAAAAACTTTGAATGGTCAAATATAAAAACTTATAATCAAATGAATGAAAAATTATTCATTAATATAATTCTATCAATAGAAAATGAATAAATAAAATAATATGAAAATTTCTATAAACTATTCATTTATACGAAAAAAATTGGCAAATAAATGACTATATTTGTATAGTCATAGAGATAAACTTTCAATAATTTTTCACCAAATATTTAAATTTTTTTTGTAATTTCATAGTATTAAAGAAAACTTGAGCAATCTATAATGAATCGATTTTATTCATAAAAAAAAAATCTTCAACATAAATTTAAAATAATAAATAAATATATCAGGCTATGCGAAAAAGTTCATGTGTTTATGATGAAAATCTTGTTTAGCATCAAATGTTGTTCATCAAAAACTGAAAAAACTAGATTTTTGCCTCACTGCCAACAAGTATTCGTTTTTAAATCTTCATGAATATTAAAAAATATAGAAAAGAATTCAACGAAGTCACTGGTTTACTTCTACACTTTTAAAAGAGAATCATAATTAAAAAGTGCAAAACCCATTTTTCTGACACTGTCACATGTCAAAGTCATATCATATAAGTGACAAATACTCACAGAATCATTGATACGTAGTAAAGATTCCTTTCTAAGCACCTAACACCTTAAAATTTTTCCTCATCAAACTACATCATCATTCCCGTTCTCTCCTCACAAATTTTATTTTTCTCTATCCATCAAACGCATAGAAAAGACAAAACTCTCGCGACCTCAATGAGAAAAACTTCTTACAATTATCGCACAGTTTTATCTGACAGAGCAGCTTTCCTTTACAAACTCAACTACTTTATTCTTTTCCAAAGCAAAAGGCTTGGCAGTAGGTATATATAAATACTCGGTTGCACTGAACATCCGGACGATCCATTAATGCCGCGTAATTATGCACACACAGCCGGCGACTGCAACCCTATATCGTCGGTAAACATTACGCTGCTGATGCTGCTGCGCCCACGTGTCCGCTACGGTATATTCATGTTTGGTTTCTGTACGTTTGTATTTACACACGTGTGTGTGTGCGCGTGTGTGTGTGTGTGTGTGTGTGTGTGTGTGTGTGTGTGTGTGTGTGT
>JAPYZE010003766.1:0-12117 GCA_030522805.1 Leptomastidea abnormis | reverse complement strand
TATATCAATTGCTTGCAATTTCATCGCTATATTATGTTTTTTTTTTATTCTCCTCCAGAGAGGAGAGGGAGTAATAGAGTTATATTTTTATACTCGCTTCACTATATACTTATATACGTGAGATTCAGTTTAAAAAGTGCTAGTTGGCGAGCCAAACAAACCCTCTCTCTCTGTATAGAATCAACTTTTTAATGTGTGCGTCGATGTGTTAGATACTTCTTTCTTTTTTTACACACACACACATACCTATATATACATCTGATCCCTGTCGGCTATTTTCTACGCAAGTTTTATAAATATACGAGTATCCTTCAAGCTTAAAATAAAATCGGGCCGGAAGCATCTTTTAACTTCCTCTCTCCCCCTCCTCGTTTTCTTTCTTTTACTCATCCTACCTTATTTTTTCTCAATATTTTTGCGAGTTTAAATGCGCGTATGTTTTACCAGGTATGTTTTTATTATGAACTAAGCAATGTTGCGTGAGGGTATACTTAATCGAGTGCGTAAGTATGTGTATTATTGGGGTAGATACAAGGGTGTTATGTAGATTAAAAAAAAAAGAATTAGGTCAATTTTTTAGCCCAGATGCATAAAAAACAGTGTTCAGTTAAAGTGAACGGATCGTCACATTTTTTTTTTCCACTTTAACTAGAGCGATTTCGTTTTCGCTCGATTGCGCTTTGTGCGATTATATTAGTGACAAATTCTTGAAAAAAAAATATAATATGCAGTTGAGTAATTATTTCAAAGGTCTAAAGTATATTTTTGATACAAAAAAAAATATGTCAGATGTATTAAAAATCAAGTTTAATTCTACTATACAAAAATTTAATAGACTCAGATTGCTTTTAAGAATAATTCTAAAACTCAACGGCATTACACGCTCAATAACAAGAGGAAGATCAAAACACACACACACACACACACACATACATACACACATAAACATCTGTTTATAACGATCATCTCGCTGCTCACGTGTGCTCGGTAAAAATAAGCATACGTAGCATTCCGAAATCCCAAACCTACTCGCGAATAATATGAGCAAAAGAAGAAGAAAGGAGAAGATACTGTTGTATACTTCACGTTAGCAATCAAGTACCCGCTCTATCGTTAATCGTTAATTTCTTCCATCTAAAAATGCACACATTGCATTATAGACTTTTAACTTACATAACCGCATCCGTCGTAATATTCGTATACTTATGATTGGTTTTTTTTTAGTGTTCGTCTATATATAAGCGAGGTAGAATTTTATTTTTACGTTCGTTAATTTTTTGAGTTTTATGGTGTTTTATGATGAACTGTAGTTTTAGGATATAGTTAATAAAAAAATTTTTTTTTTGTAGTTTTGTTCAGAATTTATGCTTGTAAGTAGGCTGAAGTTATTTTAAAGTTATTTTGATGATGATTATAATGGGTAGAGTATACATATAGGTATACATAAAATGATTGATTTATTGTTGTGGGGAAACAGATAATTGTTGGTTTGTAATGTATAATGCTTATAGATGGGTAACATAACATTATACTGATAATTAAATTGCAAAAAAAAAAGAAAAATTCTTTTTTATCGTTGCAGTGAATTTGCAAAGTTTATATTTTATTTTTATACTACTAATTGAAAATTCAAATTTGATAAATTCTACTGTCTTGTTTTAATTCAGAGAAATAATTAAAAAACAAGCTAATTTTTACTGCTTGGTTAATTTCATTACGAACAATTATTTTCAAAAAATGAACGTAAAATTATTTCAAGAAAAAATAAAGTAAGAGAATTTTTTTTTTTTTCAATTAAGTTTGCTCATCTAATGATCGTATTTCTATTTTATATATAGGTACGCTTGTACTCGTGTTTACGATTTTAAGGTTTTATATCAACGTGTTCAGTGACTAGAACATGAACTCACGTGAAAAATTATAGATTAATCTGCTGATAGGTATATACCAAACTTCCGACATACATGAATAAAAAAAAATAAGTATCTTAATCACTTATTAAATTAATTTACAATTATTGATGTATATATTCTTACGAGAACATTTTTTTTTAAATAGAAAACATAAAATTAAGATATATCAAGTCAATTAATCTCAAAAAAAAATATTTATAAATAAAGCACAGATTTATAATAGAAACGCTTTGCTTCCTTAAACAAATTAAGAACTGTCAAATTAAATAAAGCGTCAAGAGAGAAGATTTTATCATCAAAATTCCATAATAATAAATCCAGGCCAACTTTATAAAAGTTTTTCAGGACACACACATACAATATAATTATAGCAATTCCTGTCAACTCTTTAATACTTTCTTAATAATAATTTTCTTACTAAACAAAGTTTATCTAATAAGTTTTTAATCAATTATTTATTTATACATCGCTCCATCGTTATACCTTTAAAAATTTACTAATCATATCCAACCACCTGACTCTCTCATTACCTTCAATAAATCACAACCAAATTACAATAAATTCAAAATCAATAATAAAATCTCTAATTCCTGTCAATACAAAACAACTTAAGCAACATCTAACTCAACTCTCAACATACACCTTCATAACAATAACCCATCCATGTCAGCATATATATATAGTATACCTACATATAACGAATAATCTATTTTTAAGCCTGCACACAAACTGCGTGGGCTAAAAAGCCTCTGCGTGCTAATTGCCGTCATTATAGACGCTGGTATATAGTCGCACACACACATACACACATACTTCTCTCACTTTCTACTCGTAGGGATAATAATAGAAAGGAGCAAACGCGAAAGGCGGGGATGGATATATAATTGGCGACGTAATGCAGATATGATTTACGTCTCTAACCCCTCCCTTCTTTCCTCCACCTTCTTCTCTTATTTTCTATGTATACTTATATATGTATAGCTATATGGTAGCTTGCGTTGGCGGTGTTGGTAGTTATAAGAGCTCTATTTTTAACGCAACTGTCTACTACTACTACTATCTACCATTTGGCTGTTTAGAAGGAGATTTTGTTGAAAATAAATATTAAATGTATGTAATAGGTATTGCTGCGTTTATATCGAAAGATTGTTGTTATGCAGCAGATTCTATTTGATTTTAATAGAAGTGTTAGAGAGAATTCGAACGATGGATTATATTTATAAAAATGGTAATTTAATATCAAGCTATAATAATAAAAATTGAATCGTTTGACATTTTACCAGTTTTGTCGTGTTTTCGTTCTTGAAACACAGATCTACGAACATGACATATACGTGATCGGTATTAAGATCGTCATAGAAAAGGTGTGGAGTCGCAAAAAAAAAGAAGAACGAAGGATAAGAACAAATAATAGCAACCAGTCATCATCATAAAGCTTGAAAAAAAAAACTTTGTTTTTTCTTTATCTAGTTTCTTTTTTTTTATTATTTATCCATCATGGCTTCATTAATTTGCGTATATAAAGACTGCAAGATTGAAATGAACACATAAGAAAATCCACCCACGGAAATCTGTTAGATACGACGACAAAGTGTGATATCACTTATATGTTTCATTGTCATTTCCTGCTTTTGTATATATACCCAGGTTTAACTACTAAAAATGGAAAACTTATCAGGGTCAAATGATCTTGCTATAACTATAAGTATCATTGATAATTTGAAATTAAAACGTGTGTAAGATGCGAATTTTTTTAAGACACGTTGAAAAAAATAATTACGCATGGATCTTTTTAGATTATTGTTTGTTATGAGTCTTTGATATCAAATGTGCAATAACAAATTATGATGCTATAATAGCATTTTAATACGTATGTTTATTATTTTTTAAAATAATTATTTGAAATAGTTTATGTTATACCTTTAGTTGTAAGGGAATGTGTGGGAGGATGATTGCTGGACATCCTGCTGATTCTCTGGACATCCGTCATGCACTGCATTCACCAGTCCTATGTATTGGATTAACGCACTATATGTCACATGGATTCTCGTAACTATACTGAAATAACAAAAGAGAAAAAAAAATATCAACAATTTTTTTATACAATAAATAATTTAATTGATATTCTCAATTAATTAAAATAATTTGCATGTATATATACGACAAACTATAAAGACCCAATAAAGTATTATTATCATTCGCAAATAATTGAACAAGCTCGACTTGAAAATAAATTCTAAAAAAGGTTTTCCCTAATTACATCAATTAAAAGAAAGAAAAAAAGAAATTTCGTATATAGCAAAATCGAACGACGACGACTACGACGACGATTCGAACATCGTACGCTAAATAGAACCTAACAAGATATCGTGCTACCAGCTATAATAGAAAGAGAGTAAGAGAGAGACTGAGAGAGAGAGACAAAAGTTTTCCTGCTAATTCTGGATTTAAATCCGATCGGGCTAAATTAATTATCTTCAGACGCCGGGCTAGCTATTAATAGACCGAGTATAGCACCCGCCAACGTTATAGAACAGCAGTGGTGGTGGTGGTGGTGGTAGCGATGCGCGCCGTCATTGTAAATCTGATAATTTATTCAATACTCGTCTGTTTCCATCCGCGCTATATATATATATTGTTTCGTCCTCAGTCGATTTTCTCTTTCTTTCTCTCTCTCTTTTACAGGAGTATATTTTTGTTTTGCTATAACTAACTCTCTACATGTATTCTCTTTCTTTTCTCCCACTATTATTTCTTTTTTTACAGAATCCTTATGCTACGATATGTTGATGTATGTGTATGTATGTAAGCATTTGAAGTCTAAGTTGAGGAGAACAATTTTTGCGTATAATGTACCTAAATACACGAATCGATATTATAAATTAAGTTATCAAAAAAAAGAGGTTTTATTAAATCGTATTTAATAAAAATACACTATTTTAATAATTTTTAATAAAGAAGGCATTAGTTTGTTTTAACCAACAAGTAAATTCAATCAAGAATTGAAAAAAAATATTAAAAATTTAAAATTATTTTGTGGTATAAAATTTAAAGTGATACTTTTATGTGAAGTCAATGTTTTTTAAATAATATAATATAAAACATGTTAAGAGATCGGTTTTTTCGACATTAAGCAAAACCAACATGTTTTTAACATTATAAATGGGCAAAAATTAGCTAATTAAATTAGCTTGTAATAAATAAACTTTGATTCGATACTAATTACGCATATATATTTGGTTTCTAATACATAATATCTACAACCAAAAAAATTTTCAGCTCTGTGCTAGTAAATTCAAAAAAAAAAAATTTTTCTCGTCAAAAAACATACCTAACTCACAATGTTCATAAAATATTACTTTTTTAAATTTAATAAAGCCTTTTTGACACTCTAATTGAGCGTATCTCGGTTGAAGAGAGCTCGCACAATGGCTTAGCCGCAAAGAGTAGACGTCAAGAATCGAACTCTCGCCTGGAGAATTCCAAAGCTAGCACTTTACCAACTATGCTGTTACAGCCCGATACGTTAGATCTAGTTTTAAAAGCAATACAATTAGTAGGTAATCAACATAAATGCCATCAAAACTGTAATATTAAAAGAGCCAAAATTGGAAGAAATCATATTAATAAATAATAAGTTCATTTCTGAGCTTTTGTGATAAATGTTAAATAAATTTTTTGAAAACAAAATGAAAGAATAATTTAAAAATAAAATAAATTTACTTTTGAAAAGTTTAAATACACTGTATTTTGTAATTTTAATCTTTAAAACATACGTAAATTATAATTTCATTTTTCCTTATCTACTCTAATAAATACACATACATCATCAATCCATTTTGCCTGTCAACAGGATCTGAAGTTTTAAAAAGCTGTAAGTTAGACCTTTAACGACAATTTCTTAAGGTTTAATCTAGATTTTTCGTCTTTTGTTAGACTAAAAAATCATCTTAAGAGTACGACTTATATTCTGTAAAGTCTTTTTTTGGATATTTGGCTATAAATGATTATAAAAAAAAAGAAATTAAATTTAATTATAAAATTATAAAGATAAATAAATTATATAAATATAAATACATATGATCCAAGAATTTTTTCAGATTTTTTCATTAAAAATTGCGTGTTTATAGCCTCAGGGCGCAAAAGACCCCACTTCATAGAGGTGAAGTAAAAAAATAGTTCATAGACGGCGGGTTAACTTATTAAATTCGATTGTGAGAAAATTTAATCGAGCTGATATATAAATATTTTCACCGAGTCTCTAATACGATATACCTTCCTTCTATATTATCCTTTCGATCATTATCGTCTAGCCTGTCAAATATTGATGGACTAATTTTATACCATTTCCGTTACCTCTTCACTCTCTCCTCATCCTGTTCCTTCTTTATTATTATTTTTTTTTCTTTTCTTATTTGCTGTGGCTGCCTCCGGGTGACTCTGCATTTTTTATAGGCTAACGCCGTGGTTTCGAGAAGTCAAACCCCTCCTTTCCTCTTTCTTCTCTTCCTTGCTTTCTAATCGAACTAACTTTTAGTCGCAATTTATATTTGGTTATTTTAGACGCGACAATATGAAAAGCCGTAAAAGTTTAATTCTCTTACCATTCCTCTCCTTTTGGATTAATTCTATTTAGCTGGAAATTCATACTATGCGGATCGCATATTTGAATTTGCAAGTTTGTGTGTATTTATATGTATAAGTATTGATGTCCTTTTGTGTACTTTTTAAATAAAAATATGAAACGTGGTATTGAAATTTGAAATATAAAATATATGTTAAATTCGTTGTATAAAATTTTTACTACGATATAAACTTTTATTCCCGCACACTATTTTTTGACGCCTTCATTCTCTAATCTTGAGTCGTTTTTGTCTTGCATGCATAAAAAAAAATTACATGTATTCTTCATACAATCTTCTTTGAGCCAATTAATTGTTATATATAAAAAAAAATATTTTTCATGTCATTTTTAGCAGTAAATACACTGCCTTTTTGCTAATTTTGGTTTGTTAAAATTTTTTCGCGTAGTAAAAATCTTGAAAAAATATCATTTATATTACATTTATTTTCGTATTTTTGTTTACACTATTTATCTGAATGTATTGGTAAAATGAACATTTATTTTTAGATATAGATATTAATTCAATATCGACATTGATTCAAATAATCTTTAAACGAGAAAAAAAACATCAAATAAAAAATAAATTCCATTATCATTTAAAAAATAAAGAAAAAATATATCCTTAAAATCGATTTACTTCTAAAAATAGGTAATCATTTAATAACATAAAAAAAATAGAACAAGAAAAACCAAGCCACACGATAAACTATAAAAATTCACCTCCAATTTATATATATCGAAGCAAAGTAACCGTGTAGCCATATCGAAAAAGGACAAGACGAAGAAGCGAAAAGGACTTCTGTTATATATATACCAACACACACCTATAGCGTGCAAAAAAAGGCAAAGAAAACCTCTCCTTCGCTCTCGTCTATACAGTAAAGAGGTTTTATATCTATATGGCGAGAGCCTGTTGATTCCAAGAATCCCTCTCTCCATAATACACAAGAGAAGAGAGGAGTGCATCGAGTGCATCGCATGCTCTTCCTCAATATATAAATATATATAATACACACACGCATGAGAGTATCTCAACTCAAGCTATATGCATTGGTCCTTTCTCCCTTTCTCACGCCACACAGTTTATATACTTATACCTTACCCATGGACGCCCCCAAAAAATCGCCAACCGACAAGTAAGCGATATATAACGTATATGTATATGTGTATATATAGGTATACAGAATATAAATAAAGGATGAGGAGAAGCAGGAGGAAAGGAGTAGGAATATATACGAGTATGCTGGCATCCGAAATATTCCGCGCGCGCCACTCTTGTGGTATTTTATATAGGATGCATTCGCGAAGTAAAAAAGAGGGGATATATATATGCATGTCTATATAGGTGGATATATATTTATATATGTGCTTGGGAATATGTATCTCTTTTCCCAAGCGTATAATAAGGTACGTTGCACCGAATTTGAACCGCCAACGCCTGCTATTATTAAGGGCTTCTTTTTCCTCATGTATTTATGTCATTATCGGAGGAGAGGATGGGGGTCAGAATTGTATTAGTTTATTATGCCAAAACGGTGAGAGAATTTTCGGAGTCGATCGGTGGAGGCGCGACATTATTATGTAGCGGCTATGTTGGGAATGCGGCAGGAGAAAGAGAGAGAGAGAGAGATATGATAATGAGAAACGAGGAGTTTATTTATATGGAGCAATCGGAGCACAAGTACTTATAACAGCAACGAATCTTCAGTTTAACTTATGCACTCATCTCTGTATATATATATGCATAACAAGTGCTTTTTGGGTCTGTTTACATTATTTGAAGCACAAAGTTTTGGAGTTAAGCTCCAAAAATAACTTCAAGCTTTGCCATACCACGCACTTGTTATTGGAATAGCAGGAATATTCCAATGTATAATAATAGAGAAGATACTGAGCAACTCACCTCGCAAGCTCGGGGACACCTGTCAAGTCCAATATACGACGCGCCTTTTGACGCAACTCCAACTTCACCATGAAAAACAAAACTCCAACTCCAAAGTTGAATATCGCGAGAACAGACAAAAACTGCGAATGATGGCACTTTGTACATACACTGCACTTTCTCATTTATATTGGTAGATCAACAGTAAAATTATAAGTTGATTATTGTCAAGTGGCCACAGGAAAAAACAAGAAAGTAGCCGCTCCCACAAGCACAAACTATGTTTGAGAGGTTAGAGCGCGCGCGCGAGGACGCGCGTCTCGCGGCGACAACAACGACGACTACGGCAACCAGCTGGAGATGTAGGCATGTAGGAGGAGCAATCATCGAAGCTCTCTCTCTCTCTCTCTCTCTCTTTCTTTCTTTCTCTCTTTTCACTTAGTCTTATGACGGTGATGATCAATGAGGTTGTCAGATAGAAAAGAAGAAGAGGATTTTTCGACCCTTTTAATGCACTTCAGATTACTATTTTGCTTATAATTTTCGTACAAATAATGCTCAATAAAATTAAAAATAATTATTTAGCAGTCATGATTGCATCTAAGATCAAGATGTAGAAGTTAATTTAAATTTCATGACCAAACAGTTTATGACAATCATTTGACCGTCACAAATTACTCAAAAAGTCAAAAATCAATTTTTTTTTATAACGCGTTATTTTGCATTATAGGGGTTTAATCACTGAATAGCTTTCACTCATAAAATTTTTGTTATGAAGTTGGTTATTTGATGTCATTTGACGTCGCAATACCCAACTGAAGTTGGGTATTGCTTCTTTGTATAGTGACAAGTTCATATGCATATAATTTTTCTTAAGTTTGGTATGCAATACGGTCACATTTACGACCTACTACGTGACATGACAGTGATACATACCATGGTATATGCATTTACATTATTGCGACTTGCGAGTTGCGTTTTGTGTGTTTTAAGTTTATTCAAAATAAACTAACTTAAATTTCTTTTTTGAAAAATTTACTATTTTAGATAATATTGGTATGGTAACCAATTGAAATATTATTATTTTAATTGAAATTGTATGCTAAAAGATTATTGATCAAGCACATTGTTTTTTAATCTATCACACTTTGTATGATAGGTTAAGTATAACAACACATCAAACGTCAAAAAAGCTTGTTTCCTCCAGGAATATTCAATAAAAATGTTTTTAGTAAAACTCTAGCATCATCAAAATGTCTAACTGCATTTAGGAAAACTTTGAAAAGCATTTTTATCCTGATTATCAAATAATGGCTATTGAATTTATGTTGGTTAAGTGATCTTTTGAGAAAATGTCACACTGGTATAGTTAAAGCCATTGATTATTTACAAAAGATTTAATTTGTAAGTAGAACAAATATTTAATTTTTATTTATTGCTGAATATGTAGCAAAAAAACATATACTATTTTTTCATACTATATTTTGTTTAGGGTAAAATCTTGTAATCAAACAGAACAAGTTGACCCTTGGCGGTTTCATAAGTTGGATACTGTATTGCTGCTACACAGCTTTTGATACCGTAGGAGGAACTGGAAAATGTCAATCCTACTACAAAAACAAGACTCAGTGCTAGCTACTTTGCCTAACAGCTCTCTTAATGAGCAGAGTGAGCAGCACCAAACCTGTGTTCAAAAAGAAGCCCAAGAGATTACAAATAGCAAGCTAATAATACCTCTATCAAATTTAAGTGTTAAAACAAGAGGAAGTGTAACAGGTATAAATAATACTTTAAGTAATTATAGCAAAAATTAATCTAAATTACTTGATTCATGGTAGTTTGGATTTTTGTAGAACCTGAAATGGATGATTATGAAAATTTTCTCAAATTAATTGAAGAAAGAAAAAGTCAAAGGCCAAAATATGATAGAATACACCCTTTTTACGAACAGATGCTTGATGATTCTTATCAAGATCTAGAAAGTGCAGCTCTTGATGCACAAACAATTCTTGAAATGAAGCAAAAGAACGCCAACCATGCAGTTGAAGCAGCTGTTGAAAAAAAAAAATGGTTTAACGATGTGTGTGAATTTGTAAAAAATGACAAAGGTAATAATATATGCATTTTTAAGGATTAATTATAAAACACAATATGAAAAATGACTCTTATATAATCCAACCAGAATATATTGCTATGGCAAAAGAAATTTATGATAATAGTAAAGAGGAAGCTGTTAGAGCAGTTAAAAGAGCTGCTGAAACTAAGATTTCAACTCAAAATTTTCTTAAACTAGTTGAAGAGAGAGAAAATAAAAGGCCAAAATATGATGGAGTCCATCCTTTTTATGAAAAAATGTTGGATGATTCTTATGAACACCTAAAAAGTGCAGCTCATAATGCACAAAAAAGTGCTGAAATCCAGCAAAACTGTGCTGACCATGCAATTAAAACAGCTGCTGAAAAAAAAGAATGGTTTGATAATATGTGTGAATTGGTTGAAAATTACAGAAACGGAATTTATAATTTAGGTTCGTTTAAAGATTAAATATCATAAAACAATTAAGCTTTTCAAAATCTGATGATGAATTTACTTTGATTTTGGAAACTGTTTTCTTGGATCTGATTATCATTTCATAATATGCTTTTGAATTGTTTAAATATATCTTTAAATACAAGCTAGTGCATTGAAACATAAATTGTCTAAAGACAATTTCAAATCCAAAACCTTATTAATTACATACATACAGAATGTACATAATATTTAGTAAATATTAGTTATGAACAAGAACAAAAAGAGTGGGATCAAATTACCAACGTTATCAGCAACATGGCGAAATTATAAGTGCAGGATCTTAAGATAATTTTTAAAGTCATAACATTCTTATGCACACTTATGCGTGTGTATTTGCATCCAAGGAAATTTAGACAATTTTGATGCTATTTATATTGTTATAACAATTTGACAGCTGTTTATTTTTAATAATTCGTTAACGTGCTTATGGACATGTATGTATATATGAACCAAACACTGCGGTATATGCTGTGTGATTTTAAATTTTGTGGCAGAAAAGCATTCTGCAGTCTGCATATACCTATATACCTATCGACAGTTGATGAAGAAGGGCGAAAAGTCGTTCTTGTTTCTACTTTGCCAGCATTTAATTATTGATTTAATAAAAAATTGCCATTTGTACAATATAAAACGGCTACATAGTACAAAAAAAATGTTAATAAATATATTTCATAGGTGACAATAACAAAACTTTGCAAATATTTGAAATTACTTTTATAAATAATTTAAAAAATATTCTTTTACGATTAAGATAAATTTATAATATTCTATATTTAAGATTTAAATACTCTGCCATATTTGTTAAAAATCTGCGAAACAAACTATTGTAACATTACTATTTTTAGTTTTTATGCAATTATTGGTGTACCTGACATATTACCTATTACCTATACATACACAGTATTTTATGCGTCGTGACATCAACCAATCGCAAACAACCACAATTTTTTTTTATATTCAAAGATGAAAGAGCCAACACCTATATGCTCTTTCACCTGGCGATTTTTTTGCAATTAATTTTATAGCTTACTAATCTTTTAACTTGTTCTACTACCTGCGACATTTCACTTTCTTTTCTACATAAGTCCTCAAAAGATTCTTCAAAACCAATGGAATCTTTCATTAAT
>JAPYZE010003765.1:0-27394 GCA_030522805.1 Leptomastidea abnormis | reverse complement strand
AAATGAGAGTGAGAGAGTGTTTGCTATTTTATATTGTGGATTATGAGGAGTGTAATTTGTGGAAGGATAAAAAATTTAGTTTGTCAGGAACGAGATAAAAGTAAAATTGGGATTATTCTGAATGACAACGTGATTATAGATATACCTATACCATTACCATCAGGCAAAGTGTAATCAAGTTTAAAATCATTGCAGTGAGTGTTATACATATAATTATTGTGAATATTGTATTTAAATAATATTTAAATACACAAATAATATATAACGATACTTATTTGGGTTATAAAAAAAAAATAGAGGAAACATTAAAAGTTTTAAATTTTCGCGCTTCGAGCAGTAAATGTATGCATGTGTATACATTTACTGCATTGATTGTTGCAAAGCGCAAAGACGAAATGAGAACAAGAGTTGCTCTATAGTGCGCAGTTCGATGGCCGAGAATAAAAAAAAAAAATTGTTAGATCGAGAAGTCTTGAGTCTCTACTAATATACTTAGTTTGTGTTTATAAAGAGAGTAAAAGTGAGATATCAAATCACGTAACCGCAAGTGAGAATAATAAGAGAGTATAGCAATACATGTTTATAAAAATTGATATTACTATATACCTTCACCTATACACCTTACACTCTCTTTTATTCTCTTTCATATTTGTATATTTATTTTAATCGTAATGAGATGCAAAATTGTTACAATTTTGGGAGTGTATAATAAGTGATACAAGTCTAATTTTTATTTCTTGTTTTTGTAAATATGTATTTGTCAATTTACCTGTCGTAAATATATAAAACAAATTGTATAAAATTCTTGCAAAAAGATATGCACAAAATAAAAGTGAATGGTGAACATGTAAGAATTAGCAGCATAGTATCTCAGGAAGAAGTAGGTGATAATTATAGTGCAGGTCATCGAAATAAAAGCTCTGCTAATGCTGCTATTGCTATTGCTACCAATAAGATTACCAGTATTGTTGATGATCACAATTTTAAATTTTGTTTATGGGAAATTGAAAATGTAAATAAAAAAAAAAAAAAAAAAAAAAAAAAAAAAAAAAAAAAAAAAAAAAAAAAAAAAAAAAAAAAAAAAAAAAAAAAAAAAAAAAAAAAATGAAACATAATAACTCATAATCGTCATCAAGTGTAGATATACAGTACCTATTAATCTAATAAAAAAAAAAAAAAGAATAAAGATGCACAGATCGCAGCGCACGACATCGTATTCGTCGCATCGTCGTCGTTGGTGTCTGCATGTGCAATAATTTTCGGAGAACGGTGTCGCGGAAAAAGCACACGGCACACACACTGGTGTTGTGGCATTCAAAAATATGTATATAGGTGTATATATAGGTAGAAGAGAGAAAGAGAAACTTCGTCTTCGTCATCGTTGTCATGACGTGACGGTCGTAGTTGTATTTGTATATAAGTATATACATGTAGAGATACAAGCGCGCGAGTAATAGCAGCAGCAGCACTTATATAGGTACCAAGTGCAGTGAACGCGCGAGCAAAAGCAGGCAAGAGAAAAAGAGAGAGAGAGAGTGCAACGAACTCCGTCCTTATAGCCTCACCTCTCCCTTCTCCTCCTACTCTTCTCCTCACCCGCGCATGCTGTTTTCTGCATGTATATAATATACATACGACGGTAACTCTCTCTCTCTCTCTCTCTCTCTCTCTCTTTCTCTCTCGTACTATCTCTCTTTCTCTAACTCTCACTTCGAATAGTACTAGTGCAATTATATATCTGCACTGGGTTGTATATACTATATGGCCGAGGAGAGCTTGCAGTTCTACCTATATATCTTTACACTCTTTATTCTCTTCTAGTTTGCTGCTGCTTGCTTGCTCTTACTCTTCTCTTCCTTATCCTCCTTTACTCCTCTTTCTCCTATACCTCGCTACCCTTCTTTTCCTTCTCTTACTCGTCATATTATTATTATTATATATATATATATATATATATATATATATATATATATATGTCCTATGTTATCTCTCTCTCTTTCTCTTTTTTACTTTCCTCTATTCTCGACGCCACTAGATCATAGTTGTGTATGTGTTTATACATTATTTGCACGGCTTTCTCGCGCG
Source organism: Leptomastidea abnormis (assembly GCA_030522805.1). Taxonomy (NCBI): domain Eukaryota; kingdom Metazoa; phylum Arthropoda; class Insecta; order Hymenoptera; family Encyrtidae; genus Leptomastidea; species Leptomastidea abnormis. The sequence continues at coordinate 25,309 of JAPYZE010003765.1, read as the reverse complement.
GTCACTTTCACTGAAAGTTGTTAGTGTATACCTACTCTAGGTATTTGGTTGTTTTCGTAAAGTATGACTTTTTAAAAAAAAATTTAGGGAATAGGTGATTTTTATTTTTTATGTTATTATATAATTATATGGATGATAATTTATTAATGGTTTTTTTAGTGATTTTATCATTTTTATAATGATTTTGTCAAGGTGTTTTTAAAGAGTTATGAAAAACTTTTGTGACTAGGAATTTAATTTTTTTTTTTTAATAATGCATTATTTACGTGTAACAATTGATTGTATGCAATTGTGGATATAAGTTTTATTCTAAATTAGTGTAAGACTTAACAATCACTTTGATATAATTTAACTATACTTTTAATTAACTTTACTATTATCAAATTTAATAAAAAAATTGGTTTTTACTGTATATCTTTTATATCATATCACATCAGGCGATTGATTTAAATTGATCTCTTTTTTTTATTCTTTAATTCTATACAATTTTTTTTCACTGGTTTTAAATGAAAAGATAAAAAAAATTACATACACGCACTTTTAGCAAAATTTAGACCTATAAAGTGTACAAAAAAAAAAAGAAGTAAATTATGTAAGAATTATTAAAAACTTTTTGATAGTTTATTACCTCACATACATCATCACCGTCAGGGCTTATCACGTATGTTAAAATTTATAGATATTCATAATTTCATTAAGCTTTTAAATTATATATTCGCATTGCGCGGCAAGTTTCCTTAATATCGACAAAAATCGCATGGTTCATACTACCTCGTTTCAAAAAATATACAATATTGTTAAAATTTCAATCGACGCTATTGTCTAATGTTTTGCAAGGTATTTTTGTTTGAATTAATTTATATTTTTTTTATTTTGATTCCTTAAAGGGTTTCATATTTTTCAATTGAGTGTAGGTATTTATATTGATCTATATTACGATCACGTAATTTATTATTCATAACTCATTGTTTTTTATTTTCGATTTGTTATAATAGATTCTAATGTCATTGTTACGTCCATCAATCAATAATTTATTTTCATTATTATTTTTATTTATTATTTCATTTATTTATCTTAAGATTACTTTTGTTGTTAGTTTTAATTCTGCAATTTTTATTTAGCATGTAAGTCCTTAACTTAAAATTTTGTAAATTAGTACAAAAATTAATCTACCAAAAAGCCACATTTATTATCAATTTTTGAGGCATATATTATATATCAACATAAAATCTACATCGCATGACGGAAATATAAAAAGGTCGCGATATCTAAACATCGCGTAAAATTAAATAGTTCCGACCTGCTGCTCATCTGCCGAAATTAACATAACTGATGATTCGATATGGTAGGAAACGAGTCATAAAATTATATTCGGAAGTATGAGCTCTTTTATTGAAGACAGTCAGTTTTTTGGCGACGCATATGTTATGGGTATAATTAAGATCTAATCGAGCTCCGCAAGATAGCAGTCTACTTCTTTTTTTTTATAGTATCTCATTTATTAAAATTAGTCCCATACAAAATATAATAATGAAAATTAATATTTTTTATACAAAATTTATATAACTAATTATTGTACATCACATAAAAAAAAATATCAATCAATAAACTAAAATCAAATTTCTTATAATTTTTGTTGCAGCCTAAACAAAATGCACGCCATGGAAAGTGGTGGAAGTAGTAGTAGTAACGGTAAGAAGACTGCTGATTCAGCGGACGAGCAATGCAAGCGTGGCGACGACGAAGAGTCGCGTAAATCGCCAAAAGTACCACAAGCTCAACAGAATGGAGCTGCACTGCCAGAGGAAGCTGCGTCTGCTGATCGTAATTTAACACATCATCATCATCATCAACATCAACATCAACATCAACATCAACATCATAATCGTCAGACTACAGCTGCTACGACGTCTTCGATATCTAAGAGGGATAAAAAGGAATCGACGAGTATAGTTGAGAATGAAACGAATCGGAATTCAAATCAGGTATGTTTTAATTTGATGGATAGAAATTGATTGTTGAGTGAGAACGAAGTTAAGGGTTGTTTTGATAAAATGAAAGGTGTTTAACGGTTGTGGAATTTTTTTTTTTTTTGTAAATAATACGAGTGTTTTTGTTTATTTATACGTGAAAGAAAATTTAATTTTTTTATTATTATGCTTGTTATATCACCTAATTTATGAGAATAATTTATACAATCAATATTTGTATCAAACTTATAATTTATCGAGTTGCTTTGTTGATTTTTAAGCTCACCATTAAATTTACACTTTACCTTCTTTCTACTTAAAATTTCTTATATTGATTTAATATGCAGCAAACTACTGTCATATTAGCTTGAAGCTTTTAAATTTTATTTCTAACTTATAAATCTTAATTAAAACATGTAAATGTTCAATTTGACTTTCAATGATTGCATAACTCCAAAAATCTCATAATTCCAAAAAAAAATTTGACTTACGTATATTGACATTACAAAAAAAAAATCTAAATAACCAAAATATTAATTTGCAGTCGCTGCTTTCAAAGCTAAACAAACTACAATCCGAACAATCACCAGCACCAGTATCAACAGGACCAAGACCAGTAGGTCGACCTAGTAACCAACGTAAGCTACAGCAACAACTTCAACAACAGCAGCAACAACAACAACAACAGCAACAGCAGCTTCAACAGGAACAACATCATCAGCCGACACTTCGTGAAACGAGAAAACGTCGTTCGGCTGACGTAACAAGTAATAATCCCGTTGACGTGCTTAATTCCGCATCTGCAGCGTCTAATGGTAGCGCTTCTACACCAAAAAAAATCTGCCTAGATCAGCGCGAACAGTTCATCAACTCCCTTATCGGCAGTTCGGATAAGTTTACCTCGGAACAGTTGGCCGCAAGGGCAGAGCAGTTGCGCGCTGAAGTCCAGGTAAGATGAAATTTTAAAATGCATAAACCAAGCTAATCTCTACTTAGACCTTTTTCCAATTAATAAACTGGATTTTTTTCTTTTTACTCGGCAGGATCTTGACGAGCTTGCACGGGCCAAAGAAATGGAATGGAACGAAATATTAAGTATGCGCAAACTCAAAGAAGAAGCCTATTTAAGGCTGGAACGTCGACGTCAAGTCATGGGTTTTATGGAGAGTAACGGTCCACTGAATCCAGAACTGGTACCAGCTAGTCTAACCCTTGGTCAACAGAGTTACGACGAGGGTAGCGGTCGACTAGCTAGTCTCGATGTCAAAGACAGCAAGCTACTGATAATTCCAAAAGAGGAACAGCCAGACAATTTACAGAGAGATGGATCGACGACTATCAGACGTCAGGATAGGGCTTCCAGAGCACAGCTCAATTATCATCATCAGCAACAAGCTTGTAAACAACAACAGATGATGAATGAGAATGGACCTAGACAGATGGATGCACAAAGTCCGGAGCATAGACAAATTGGAGAGGGTAGACAGGGACCTATTGTTGATGTTAGATCTATTATTGCGGATTATAGGCTTCGACATCCTGAGACTGTACCTAGACGGTAAATATTTCATATTATTTTTTTATATAATTGGAATTATAAAAAATTTATGATTTTTAGTAAAATTTTTGAGAGTAATAAATTTAAATATAAATTCAATCTTGCAGCAGAGGTCGTAGAATGAAAAATTCAGTTAATATTGGCCTTGGAGCTGGTGGTGCGATGGTTGAAAATTTAGGAAATATGGATTCTCGACCGTCTAGTACAGATTCTTGTAAAAGCAATTCCAATATTAATGATCCCAGTAATGCGATGAGCTACAAGGACGTTTTAGTGCAATTTGCAAAGCTGAGTCAACAGCAGGGTAAGAAATATTTGATTTTAATTATATTATAGAAAAATATACATCATGTACTAGAAGATTGTAATAAAAGTATTGTGAAATAGTAAAATTATAATGACTCATCAAATAAATGTTTATTGTAGGCGAGCCAATAAAAACCCCGCACAATTATCCAGATGTGACGCTGCATCCGGTCGCCGCAGCGCCTACGCCACAAAATTCAGCTGCCCAAGTCTCGGGTTCGCTCCTCCATGGTATCCTTACAAAATCACAATCGTCTAGGCCTACGACGTTCTCGCCTACTTTGGCTAGGCTTCTTACGGCTCCTGAACGCGATCGAGCAGTGCCGTCGATCACTGCTACGACTCATCAAACAGCAACACAAAATTTACTACAAGCCTATCAAAACAGTTCCGTATCGATCAGTGATTTTCTATCCTCGTCTAAGGTAAAAATCATTAAATGTTGTTGCATTTGAAATTATATGACTAGAATCACTTTTGTAAATTGATAAATGAATAACATATTTTGTTTTTGATTTTAGGCTCGAACGGAAATCACAATCACCCCCGTTGTTAGTAGTCCAATGCAAAGTCATTCGAATAATTTGATTCACGTTGTAAGTTAAAAATTTTATGTTTTTAAAATGAAAAAAATTTTATCAGTAGTTATGTTAATAATGTGTATTTTCTATTTTTCAGGACGATGTAGAAGAAGAAACCTCTATCATCGAAGAGAGAGATTCAAGGCTTTCCATGGGTTCCAGGGATAATAGGGAAGACAGAGATAGTCCTCCGCGTTGTCAAGGTTGTCACGAACGAGCAGCACAATTTGTGTGTGCTGGTTGTGGAAATCAATGGTACTGCAGTCGTGAATGTCAGGTAAGAAAGAAAAATTAAAATCACTTACAAGTAATTCTTATTAATGAATTCGTAATTAGTAAATTGAATGCCTTACATTGTTACGTTATTTCAGGTTGCAGCTTGGGATGATCACTCAGAAGTATGTTCTGGATAGGAGAAGGTAAAAAAACCAAATGTGAAGACGCAAATGAATCTAGTCAAGAGAAAAAAGTTCAGAAAGAGAGTATAAGAAGAACGATAGAGTAAAGAAGACACAATATTGAGCGCAGTGTATATTTTTCATATTAGCTCGTCGTGTTACAAAGGACCATGTTTATAAATATAACTAGTTTCTTAGGTTTGTTTTTCCTGTGTATTAATTTTTGTGAAAGTTTACTGGACGTGTATTGTTTTCACCATATAATTCGCATCTTAAATCAATGTAATGAATTTGATTTGAAAAGGAAAAAAAATAGAAAATGAAAAACTATGTAGCCAAAAGGTTTTAAGTTCATAATTTATGTAAAAATATTGTGACTTTTAAAAATAATCATCGTGATTCGTCGCGCAGAATCTTAGATGATAAAAACAATGTACATAATTTTATACAAGTTTGCTGATCTCATGTTCAGCATTAAAAGAGTTCTGAGCGTTGGTAAAAAAAAAAAAAGTGCCATGTGTAAGATTGATTCAATTCAATATCTACTATTAATATATACTTAATATAATAAGACAGTGTGTTCTTATAAAACAAGTGAAAAAAAGTTTTCCTATTTAAATTGACTTTTAATTAATTTAATTAAATTAAAACAATTTTATTTAAAAATTATCTTAGCCATTTTTTCTATAAGTGTTGAATATTTGAAATAAAAAGTAAATTTTATGTTGTCAAATGACTGCAAGAAAACGTCTGTTGTAAAACTAATTTTAGGTTTCTATTTTGATGTATAAATTATTTCGATTAAGAAATTCATATACGGCGGACGTATACCAGCGACTCATTAACTATATAAGTTTCTAGTAATTGTAAAGCGTGCTTTAGTCGCGCACTTGTACCAAACATCTATTTTATACCGTATTTGTTACCAACGTAAACATTTAAATTTACCAAGGCAAATTAGCATTAGATTAAATTTTAAGGACTTTTTGTAATACCGTTGATGCAGTGTTGAAAATGCGTGGACAACGCTAGATTATCTCATTAATGATTGTCCCAGATATAATCTGTAGTTCAAAGTTCCTACAGGTACACGCAACATTATATATATTTTTCCCATTTATGAAACAACCAAAATAAAGTTTTTAATCGTGTAATACATTTTATTTATTTGAAGCCTTTATCATTTAATAAAAGTAATAGAAAAAAATTTTATTTTAATTTGTGCAACTAATCTAAAGTACTTTATGATAAAGAAATATTTTTAACGATTTTTGAAGAAAAAATTTTATTTTAATCTTTTTTTTAGAATTTAAAAATTTTTTTAAATTATTATTTCAGTTGAATCTGTGATGATGTAAGTGTTTTTAGCAAATAACAATTTTTAAACTATTTGAATAAAATAAATGTTAATGAAAATGAAAAATATAAATGTTAATTTCAAGAATTTAAATTCAATTTTGTACGATTTTGTCTAAGTATTCTATCTACCTTAATAAGTTTATAATTTACATTTTACTCATTTTTTTCTTTTTAATTATTTATTTGTTACTCAGACACTCAAGAAAAATTTATTTTAAAAATTGTTATTTTATTTCGTTCAACTAATGAATTGAATAAAATTAGTAACCATAATTCATCAAAAAAATAACAAATTAGTTGATATTTTATTCATTTTATCAAATCACGTGTATATTGATACAATTGTATATAATTCATTAATATATAAATTATAATTCATTAGTGAATTTCTAGTGGTAAATTTGATAAAGTGCAGCTCCTTGTTTGGCCAATCGATCAGCCTGATCGTTGCCATAATTTCCTGAATGGCCTCTAATATGGATCTGAAAAATTGATATAAATATATTTAAAAAACAATTAGATTTTAAAATTGAAAGATTTACAGAATTGCATACGTACAAGTTGGATGTCGTCAAGCGATTGAAAAGCATTTAGCATTTGGATAAACTCCTTCTTATTAATGACCCCATGACCGTTAAAAGTTGTCCAGTGATTTTTCTGCCACCGTGGGATCCAATGATAGTAAGATTTTACAATGAAATCCGAATCCATAATAATAATTAATTTCATTTGATCAGCTTTGAACGCTTGCTTTGCAGCTTCCGTTGCAGCTTCGATTTCCGCAACGTTGTTTGTGGCTCGTCCACGTACCGGTCGCGATACGTTGCTGTAATTAAAAATATATCGAATTATTTTAACAAATTAATAAAATCGTTGATATTACCTAAGTATTATGTTATAAAATAATTATTACGCTATAATAAATTATATCATTTTCATAAAATTTGATATTACGCTTACTATGGGTTATTGTTGTTAAACCAGACTCCAATGCCGGCTTTAGCATATGGTGTGCCATTATTGGTGCACGCACCGTCGCTGTACACGTATGTGTATCCTCTTCTATTGGTATTAAACATCTGAAATTATTATCTTAATTAGCATAAAATTATTATTTTAATTTTTGATACAAAAGAAAATTGTTTAATTAAAAAAGTTTTTTTTATGGTGCTGACACTTTACGGTATACCTATATCTTATTAGTTATTAGTACAAAATAATTGATCTATAGAATTATAAGTCACGCAAATATTTTTGGTTACTGAAATAATATAAATAGTATGCTTTATAACGAAAATTTTGATTAAATTTCAGAGTATAAAAGTAATATAAACTTGCTCATATTATGTCTTTATGAGAACGAGAAATTATAGAAGCTATAATAAATAGCAATATATCTTGCGAACACGAACACTTCTTATATCTGTAGGTATATATACAGGACATGGAGCTTTTTATCACCGTAAATATATGAATTATAATTTGTGCAAATCTCTTTGAAGCTATTAAAAATAAACGAACATTTTTGTACATAAACGTTTTTCTTTAATTTTTACAAATTTAATAGCTTATTGATTTCTCTTGCGAGATAGGTATATCACATTTTTATATGAACCGAACAAATAAGTAAGACACGTTATACCTATAAAATTTTAAATTTTATCATTTCTGCGTGAAAAATTATTTCTACAAAATTTATCACTTAGCAAAATCTCTTATTAAAAGATTATTTCAATTTGCAGCATTCCAGCAAAAACTAAATATTACTTTAACGATTTTCAAAAATTTCTGTATAAGGTATTAAGAATACTAAGATATCATTTTAATAAATTTGCGACGTTCCAATGAAAACTAAATAATATAATTACGATCAACCGATTTGTTATATATTATACACAGTATTATTATAAATAATATTTTTCGATGAAGATCATCTTGAATTGTAATATATAATATAAGCAAGAGATGTGTATATCATCATGCGGAGTAATAATAATTTTAATAGGAGAGCATTGATTTATATTGTATTAAAAGCTTTTAATTTTGATTGAAATAGCAGATATATAATTACACAAACACAAAATGTACCGTAAAAAAATAATTTTTCGAAATTTGATTAATTACAAACTATAAACATGAATTTAAATAATTTAAAAACAACTATACGATTGAAAGTAAACTTTTTTTTTAAACGAGCAATGTTAGAAAACAATTATTTACAGATAATATACATACCTTTAGGCTGGAGCTTAATTTCCTACTTCTTTTATTCGATTGTTTGGATATAAAGGTATCACAAGCTGCTCCGATTGCTGATGCAATATATATAGGTATAGGTATCCAATGCTGAAGAAGACTTCGATGCTTGCTGGCCAACGAACAGACGTAGACTGGTTAGTGGTTGCTAAGCTGGAAAAATTTTTGCGTCTTATTGTATTGTACTGTAATAGGTATACTTCGGCGGCTACTCTTTACTGTGAGAGCGACTGAGCGACAGCAAAAACTGAGAGAGAGAGAGAGAGAGAGAGAGAGAGAGAGAGAGAGAGAGAGAGAACACTCGCTTGCTTAGCTCCGAATTGTCGCGACACCGTATACTCTACACCTATACCTACATTTTTGTGACTCATCATCATCAGAGGCTCGGAGAGGAAAATAGGGGAAGTAGGAGAGGGAGAGTACACTTTTTCTGGTGTAAAAAATAATAAGAAAACGATGCTAAGAGCCATAAATTATACATTTTATTAGATCCTAAAAAAAGTTTTAGGGTCTATATCGGTAGTGCCATGGACGAGGAAGGGCACAGTTTAGAATATGGCGAAGAAGGGCACAATTCAGAAAATATTACGAAGAAGGGCACAACTCGGCGTTCAGGAATGAAGAAGGGCACAACTCGGCGCTCAGGAATGAAGAAGGGCATAACTCAGTCTAAGATGCTAAACGTTCAATTTAAATATGAAACTTTGTTTAAACTGATTTTAATAAACGTTTAATATTACAATAAACACTTTATCAAGACTTTAAATAAAGAACCAAGAATTTCTATTAATAATATCAGTTAAAAAGCAATAAAAATCAAGCAGCTATTTAATCTTTTTATACGAGCGCTCCGAGTTGTGCCCTTCTTCATTCATGAGCGCCGAGTTGTGCCCTTCTTTGTCCAAGGCGTCGATATGACGAATACACAAAATTAAAACAAAACAAGGCTTTATTTATTTATTTATTTTTTTTTTTTTTATAAATAATTCTTAAAATGTGAATATTGCTTTTTTACGTTTAAGTCGAATGATTACAATAATTATTTGAATATTTTACACTTTTTTTCATGAAAATCATTTTTTTAATCCAATGGGCAAAAAGATTTTTGTCAATTAAAATTTTGTAAAAATAAACACGTTCAATATGAAAAAACACATCTGAAGAGTCGTTATAGTTTAAAAATCGTTTTGAAAACATTTGCTGTTGTATTTGATTTATAGACCGAAAAAATTTACAGTTTGACTTAAATATTAATCTTACAGAAAGATAAGATTTGACATAAGTTTTAGCGATTACTATTAAAAGTATGGTACTTGATGTTATATCTATTGACTGATCTTAGAATTATGTAAACTGATCTGTTTTAAATTATTTTTTTCAAATTAACAATAATCTTGTAATATCTCCCGGTTTCATTCACATTTAAAATATTTTTTGTAATATATACGGTATTTTTTAATAAATTTAAATTAAAAAAAAATATATAAAATTAAATCTTATAAATTATTAGCAATATTAATTAAAATAAATAATTTTTAATACGCGCCTTTACTCTATTATACAATTCCACCCACTTGCAAGTGATTTTTATTTTTGTTTTTATTTACTAATTTTTTATAATAAATATTACTCAAATAATTTTGAAAATTCTTATTAATAAATTGTGCACGTTAAATTAATAAATTTGGCAAAATTAGCCTCTTTAACAAATAAAAAATAATATTTTTTTTTTCACTTTATTGAACAATGTGTAAATGGTTGGTAATACATTTGTAAATTTCTGAGTTACAAAAAATGTTACAAATATTATTTCTTGTTTTATTTTGTCTCAATAATAGTATGGTTGCTGAATTGGATAATACATAGCTCCTTGACGAGCTAGTTGGTCAGCCCTCTCATTTCCGTGAATCCCCTGATGACTATTGACATGCTTCTGAAAAATAAATATATTGATTTATAAACAATAATTAGATTTTGAAATATTTTAAAGACGCGTAGAATTAAATACATACAAATTCAACGTGATGAAGTTGACCAAAAGCTTGGAGCATTTGTATAAAGTCGTGCTTATTGATGACCTCATGTCCATCATAAGTCAGCCAATTATTTACTTCCCATTGTGGGATATAATTATTGTAGCTTTTGATTAGAAAGTCCGAATCTGTAATAATCAATAGTTTATATCTACCAGCAAAGAAAGCTTGTCGGGCTGCCTCCGTAGCTGCTTGGATTTCGGCGGTATTATTGGTGGCTCGTCCATGAACTGGTCTCGATACATTGCTAAATGAAAATGTATTAAATTATTTTTACGAATTCGTGAAATCATTAAATTTATGTTGGAAAAAGTTGAGTAAAACCAAAACGAAGTAATACTGTACGAATTAAGAATTTTATTTTGAAATAAAATAAGATAATCAAACCAAATTTAGAGTAGACAAACTGAAAAAAAATCGATTTTTGACTTCCAATCTTTAACCAAATTGCAAATTTCAATATTTTGATTAGCTTTAACTACCGGCAATAACCAGAGTTTTGCAGATTAAGATTTTTTTTACTTTTTATTTTAGATCAACAAAAGAGTCGGAATAACGTATCCAACAGCCTTTTTTACGTAAACGTCATTAGAAGCAGTCTACAGCAGCTAGTAGATATTATTTTAACTATAAAAAATTCATAAAGTGTTTTTAAACGTTAATAAATATGTTATAAGAGTTTCAATATTGTATGTTTTTATAAGACTCCAAAAAAAATTCCAAAAAACGGCTAAAAATTGGCTTTTAAACTATAAGGCCATTATTTATCATTCGGGAATCAACATATATTTTAGGTGTAAGATTATATCATTGCATGTAGTAAGTCGCGGCAAAAAATTTTTATTTTTTTTTATTCATATCTAAAAGCCTATAACAATTAAAATCTCTTTAATCAAAATAAAAATATTAAAAATAAAAAAAATTTTGGTTTTGCCCTATCTTCCTTCACATAAAAAAAACTTATCATTTTTAAAAAACTTAAAATAATAAAATTTGATATATGTAATACTTACAAATGATTTCCTTCGTTGAAGTACACTCCAATCCCTGCTTGAGCATACGGCTGTCCGTTATTGAAACATGCTCCGTCGGTGTATACTATCGTGTATCCCCGATGATCAGTTTCAAAATTTGCCATTTTCTAAAATAATTATTTTAATTATTGCCATTTACTTAGATGCAAATTATTGTTGAAAATTCATTGAAATAAACAATTATGTTTATGTTGACTCGTTATAATAATCGACTTAAGCCTACAGAAATATTTTTGGTAAATTTAAAAAATGTGGTTGAATGTAAAGATTTTTATTGAATATACTAAGAAAAAACAGAATTTAAACTGGTGCACACGGAAAAAGTGATATTGAACGACTTCAGTGGTTGATAGTCAATGATTGTACATGTACATCGGCCAAAGTAAGACCAAGTGTTCTAAACCAAATTCAGCTCTAAACTGGGGTTCATACAGTACCGGATTGGAGTTACGGCGTACCTGACGTTGAAGTATTCTTACACTTCAAAATTTTTCAAAAATTACTCTCTTGTCTAATACAGTCGTATATAACATTACTTTTTTCAGTGTAGGGCATGTATGTGCTTATATAGAAACCAGAAGCCAGAAGCTAGTACCTAATATTTTTTTGCAGATGCGACACTTTGGATATAGGTACGCAACTTTATAAGCGTTATGAATATATAAGCACATGTTTTTTTTAACATATAGATTTTTATGTGAGCAAGTTTTTTTATAAATTAAATATGTAATTAATAATCAAAATTTACACCGATACATAAAAATTTCTATACTGAAACCTCATCACGAAGTATCAAAACATGATTATTCACTATTAATTATTATTGATTCATCGATATTGCAACTCGCGGTGCTGCGACGAATTTGTTTTACAGTATACACATACTACATACATCACACTACGCGAGTCGCAACAATAGTTTTTACGTCGGAGCTGCATCTCTCGTGAATTATAACAGTCTTTGTAAAACATATTGCATCATATAATTATTTTCACAAGTATCGATTTATATCATGTTAAAAAATTGGAACTTTTAAGCGAATTTAGCATAATATCGATAAATAAAAAAACTAACAATATAATTCAGATAATCATTACCTTGATCAAAAAGCATAATAACTTATATTCGAGAGATTTGCGTAAATCACAAAAACTACACGCAAATTTAAATAATTTAAAACATCAAAACTAAAAACTTTACAATAAACGACGTTTGAAAACAATAGAATTATAGATATATAACATATTATTAATACCTTTATAGGCTGGAGCTTAATTTGTCCTTTCTTTTATTCGGTTTGTATGGTGAAATCGGATAATACGCTGCTACCGACTCCAATGATGATGCAAGAAGTATCAAACGTTGAAGACGAGCTGATGATACTATGTAACGCGATGCTTACAAGCCAACGAACAGAAACAGACTGTGGATGTGTCGAGAGCTTGGAAATATTTGTGCGTCTTATCTTTTTAACGTACACATGCCACAAAAGTATGTACCTTCGCCATCACGGCCACTCTTTATGTACTAGGTATGAGCGCGGTAGACCGGTATAGTAAAAAAACTGAGAGAGAGAGAGAGAGAGAGAGAAAACGCTGCGCTCGCTTAGCTCCGAATTGTCGCGACACACTATATTGGTATACTAAACTCTTATTTCTTGAGACACCCAAAAGTAAAGCTTAAAGAGGGAAAATGAAAAAAAAAAAAAGTAAAAAAAAAAAAAAAAAAAAAAAAAAAAAAAAAAAAAAAAAAAAAAAAAAAAAAAAAAAAAAAAAAAAAAAAAAAAAAAAAAAAAAAAAAAAATCAGGGTCTACATCCATACCTTGGATGAGTCCAACGAATACTAGTTCAACTCAGAATTATTACGAAGACTATATGACACAAAACTCGGCTTTCTTGAATTTGATTTTTACTTACCTACTAGTATTAAGAAAAACCGGTAGATTTTTTTCACATGTTTAAATAAAGCGTCACTGTATTATAGAAAATTATTGGAAGTCATGGAGTACATAAAAAAAATTAAATGCTTAGGGTAGTGTAGTCCAGTAAAGCCCACCCTCTAGTAGAGCCCATTTCTCGATATATTTCAAACAACATTGCGTTAAAATACCCTACTAGACAAATCAGTTGCCTTTTGACAAATTTATTAACATAATCCGAGACCAAAACTTTCTGCTTAATGCTTCAAAAAAATTATTACGTTTGAAAATAAATTCTTATAGTTAATTTTTCTAGCGTACCATATTTTCCCAAAGCAATTTTATAGATCTACCCAACAAATTTTTTTTTTTTATTTATTAAAGTGCCACTCTTCAAGAGTAAATCTCCGCCACGCTGACTAATTAGTTTAATTTGCTTTCTGTGCGTGGAGCTAGATTGAATATGCTAAATAATTAGTGGCATCTATAATACGGCCCATTTTTGACGGGCAATATGACCTTATCTTTTTTAAGGAAAATTTTTAAGAACGAAATTTAACTTGATTTATAACAACTTTTAATCATTTATAACATGTTTAGCATGCGTTAGATGTTCTAAAATATCAATTTTCACTATAAATAACTCATAAATGTGATTATTATCTAGGTATAATTTATAATTGATACAAATATTGTAAAAAACGTAATATTGTTGATAAATACATAGGTAATATTTCAACTTGTACACAAGTTTAGTAAAATCGTTTAAAGCTAAAAAATTTTTTGGTGTTAATAAAGTGGCCAAGCATCACAAGAAATCTTTTTTTATAATTTAAAATTAGTCTATCCTATAAAAAGTTACAAGCAAATAGGTATGGGTGACCGTACTAAAAGACTTTTCCCTGTGTAATAATTTTTCAATTTTAAGATTTAAAATCTATTTTATTTCATTAAAAAGTCAAAATAATTGTTGCCAATTAAAATCTTGTAAAAGTAAGCACGTTTTATTTATAATAATATTTGTATGAAGAATGGTTATTTTAAAAATAGTTTTTAAAACGTTTGCTATTTTATTGATAAAAAAATTAAGATTTACATATTTAAATATTGATATATTGCGGTAAAAATTTTCAATTCAATTATATTATTATATTATTAGTGTATCTTGCCATAAATGGTGAGGAAGAATTTTACTTGTACGCATCTTATAGACTCCTATAACATTCTTAATTTAATGTAAATTTATTAAGCTACTCTAGTTGAAAGATTTAAAAGGGTTTTAATAAATGCCAGACATAAAATGCGTTGACGTTCCTTTTATTGCTTGTGATAATAATAAATGAGAGAAAGTCTAATACACGTTATACTGTCTAATTCTTATTTCAAGTTTTTATCCTGCTACGAAAGTTTAAAAACGTGATGTAAATTTAACTGGTAATGCTTAGTTTTAATTATTATTATTAATTTCGTAAAATGAATAATGCTAAATTTTATTTTTATTTCATTTTATTTTATTATACGTCACTTGGACTTTTACGGGCTTTTCAGTCCTTTTTACTTAATTGTTGCTAATTTATATTTACGGTGTCATAGTTCGTTTACCGCTGGATTACAAATCAGACAGAAAACCGAACTATAAAACTCCTAAAAGCTGCGTTGTCCCAATCGGTCAAGTGCCAAGTTTCAAACCCAGGTTTCCAGGGTTAACGACTGGCGCCAATAAAAGTGTATGTAAACAAAGAATCTAGTTCATTTTATTAATAAAAATACAACTAAATATTATAGATGAACCGAATACTCTTTTACCCTTTTTTTGTTTTAATAATTTTTTTTATTTACTTAAATGTTGATATTAAATAAATTTATTGTTGCAAAATTGACTCCGAGTCGATCACCTTACTATATTCAATTTTTCCATATTGATCCTTATTATATTAAAAGTTTTTTACAGTTAAGAATGATTCTTTTTGAATTTCCCGCTAATACGTCATTTCTGCTATGAGTGATATGATTGGTTATTGGTCATGCCGGTCAACTGATCACTCGCGATCAGCTGACGTTGCCGCCAAGAAAAAGTAAAAGAAGCTGAGCTGAGCTGATGATGCCGAACAAAGAGAAAAAATATAGTTTTTTAACTTGCTCATCAATCTTTATCCGGTATTAACTAAACATAAAGAACACCTACGTTAATAATATTGAGGAAAAGGATGATCAAAAACGATATTATTCAATGATAATTTGTTTTCCATCGACCGCTACTGTTGTGTGAAGGTATTAACAAAACGCATCATTTTGCAAGTAATTACTAAAATTTTTCTTTGTGCTACAAAAATAAAATGAACATTTGTTAACTTTAAATTTTTATCCACATAAGTATTTAAGTAAATACAAAATTAAAATTTGTCAAAGCCTTATTAACAAATTTATTTACACCAAATCATAATTAACCCTCAAATGATACATGGGTGTTCATTTGAATCTAATTGCCTTTTGTATAAGAAATTTTATTTTTTTATCTTTTTAAAACTGCTTTGTTTAATTCATTGAAAAATTTTATTCCAATTAGACTGTAATTAACATGTTAAAATCTAAAAGAAGTATGTTATTTATTTGAGGTTTTAAATGTATTGTTAATATCTTGTGGCAAGGTAAACATAAATTGATTGTAAAAGATGTTAGTGAGTGTATAAAGTTTAAAAACATCATTTTGAATGTGTACCTTACATATTACATATGTTTTACATAAACTAATTTAATACTCATAATATTTATTACATATTTTTTACTTGCATTGATTTCTAATTTTATAATAAATTATCAAATTTAATTTATACATTTATTTGATTAATACATTTTAAATCATAAACTTGACTAAATCTTTTCATTACAATTTTAGGAATGCAAGATTTACTGGATGTATTAATCAAGACTTAATTTAAAAGAAATTAGCCATAGTACGTTTGAAAAATGACGTTTAATCACGGGATAGATCACAATTATATGAAATTAGGACAGCTGTGTAGACTTTTTAAAACTCAAGAACTAGTAAACACACTCGAATTCAAATCAATTGTGGATAATAATTTTAATGTAAATTATAAGATACCATCTAACAGTTTTTTAAGCCAAGACAAACCAGAATATTCAGGCAATACACTGTTACACTTTTTTCATCAATTTTCTTTTGCTTATGATAGATGTGATTCATTTCTTGAGTATATATTGAAACTTGGTGCTGATTTGACCATCACAAATGACAAAGGCTATACACCATTATTACAAGCTTTTTATACAAAATGTTATTATTTGAATTCACTACTAGAAGCTTATTTTAAGTCAAAAAATTCAACCAATATTAAGTGTAAAAATGGTATATCTCACTTTCACATTGCTTGTTCAATGGATTCAAAAAAACTAAGTGAAGCAGTAGAAATAGTTGACTTTTTTTTAAAAGCTGGCGCTTCTGTTAATGAGCGCGTTAATGACGACTCACAGAAATACCCTGGCTACACACCTTTGCATTTTGCAGCAAAAAGCAAAAATGTTAAAATAATAGAATTATTATTAAGTAACGGTGCCAACATCAATAGCCAAGACGCTAAAGGAGTAACCCCACTTCAAGCACTCATTAAAAATTATATAGAAAGATACCATAAGAATGAAGATATTGAGTTACAAAATTTTTGTATAAAAGCAGCAAGCATTAACCAACATATTGATGTAAGTTCATGGCTGTTGCAATTAGAATATATTTTACATGTCAATAGTCCTGTGAATCAAATATTGAATCATGAGCTTCATGTAGATACTTTTATTCCATTCAATTCAACGATTTGTCCAGGCTACACACCGTTACACTTGGCAACACATTTGAATTTAAAAATTGTAAAATCACTATTGTTGAAAGGAGCCAATCTTTTAGCTAAGGATGCAAATGGCGTTACACCATTTAGTAGATGCTTACTGGAATTTAAAATGAACGATATTATAGACATTATAGCAATTGAAAAACGGCATAACTTATCACAAATAAAATTTACAGATGGCTCACATTTATTAGATGTGTTACGAGTCATGGCAAAAGATGATGAATTTGAACAATTTTTAAGTTTTAACGTGAAAAATGTTAATATTTTCATCCCATTTCAATCCTTAATTTGGCCTGGTTATAATCTCCTTCATTTAGGAGTATTATTTAATCGCCATGTACCTAATCTTTTGTCTCATAAAGCTGACTTTACAATGATAAACATGGATGGCTTGAGTCCCTTACACTTGGCTTTTCTCGAGCAACGAGAAGTCGTTGATATGATTGTAACAGCTCACAGAGAAATTCCTACTAATCCAGTTAGTCGGGACAATATATCTCACCTTCACATTGCTTGTGCAGAAGCAGACATTGCAGTAGCCAAACTTCTTTTGCATAATAGAGCAGATCCAAACTTACGTATGTTATGTAATTTTGATATGTGGGAGCAGGATGATTCAGGATTCACGTCACTGCACATTGCAGTATCTACATACCATACTGATTTAATAAAGATACTTCTAGACAACAAAGGAGATCCACACATAGCCCATGCAGGTGATGAAACACCATTTCAAATGTTTTTAAGTAGATATTATTATAAAGACTACATATATCTACTCAACCGGATGTTAGAAACAGACCTGGAAACCTGGACAACAGGACCTTTGGGAATAAAAACATTGAAAGTTGCATTAACAAGTAACAATAAAGCTGATGTAATAGTTCAAAGACTGGTTAAAGAGTTTGATAAAAAAGATCCTTATAAGGAATTGGGCTTAACCAGATTGCAGGTTGCCTGCTGCATAGGTGACTTAAATATGGTGCAAGAAGAGCTGAAATCTGGAGCAGATGTCAATCACTGCATAAGCTCTGATTCGTCTATATGGCCTGGTGACTCTGCTATGCATATTTTATTCAGAGAGAGTCCTAAACATATGAAAATAATTATAAAGTTGCTGTTGAAACACGTTAATGTGTGAGTTAATCCTTTTTTAAAAAATGCAAATAACTTGACTCCCTTTCACATATGTAAAGATAAGACATTACAGATAGGTGATTACTCAAACTTCATATACTTTATATTTTATAATCCACACAATATAAACTAAATATTTATGATATATATTTACAATATTTGCAGCTATATCGTTACTTGATAAAAATTTTGCCAGTGAAAATCCAGTAAATAATGTAGGACTATCGCACTTCCATTTGTGCTGTAAGACCACAAATGTGCTTATAGTCAAAGAATTTTTAAAATCTGGTGTCGACATTAACATGACTGTGGATTACTTTGCCAAAAAATATGCTGGTTGGACTCCACTGCATTTTGCCATGTGCTATGCTGGTGAAGAAGTTGTAAAACTATTACTCAATCATGGTGCTGATACTAAAATCACAAACGTTGATGGGCTACCACCATTACACCAGGCTCTATTTTTAAATTTGGATAATAACACTCCAAATCGAATAAATTCGATATTAAGGTACAAATATGTTTTAAAAGTGATACTAAATGTTAATAAAATATTTTTTACATAAAGAATTTCATAATTTTTGCTCTGTTATTTAGACATCCCGCAGTCAATAGACAAGATATGAGCATGTTTGGTGAAACAATTTTAATGTCGGCTCTTAAAAGTGAAAACGTCAATGAAAATATCGTAAATTTACTTTTAGACGTGGGTATTTGTGTAAATTTAAATTGGTTTACTTTTGACAAGCTATATGAGACGTCTTACATTTTTAAACTGGCAAGCAAGGTTTCTCCTGAAATATTTCAGAGATTAATTGACATCATACCAGCTATAACAGCAACTGATGATTCAGGCCAAAATGCTTTTCATTATTTTGGTTCAAGTAATCAAATAATTTTCAATAAATCCTATTACGAAAATAATATCAAAATTCTTGTTGAAAACGGATGCGAACTTGATCAGAAAAACTGCAGAGGTAAATTTGTTTTGTATATATTTTTTTTGAAAATATTGATAAAATATTGATAAAAAATTATTAATGCCAGTATTTTATATAGTTATTAAATTAATGTATCAAAAAGCATTATGCTATATTTAATTTAGTAAAAATAAAAACAAAAAATTCAGTTTAAATAATTCATAGAAATGTAAAAATTGCGCATTGATTTTTAGGCATAAAATATTTTGTTGTTAATTTTTATAATAAAAAATAAAAATAACTTTATGTTTTAGACTCAATAGTCCTAAGATTAAGTATATATTATTTTACATTCAAAAATATAACAGTATAAGTTTTAATGAATATTGTTGTCATCTGCATATAACAGTGAAATTATAATTGCGTTTGTAGCAATTGTATTTAAATTAACTTTTTAATATGTTTATAGGTGAAACGGCTTTATACACAGCTTGTTCCCACAATGATTACACAACGGGTTTACTTTTACTGAGACTGGGAGCTGACGTAAATATCAAAACTGACACAGGAAAAACACCAGTTATATATGCTTTTCAAGATAAATCTAATGTCTTACAATCAACACTAGCCAAACATATGCAAATATTAAAAGAAGTTGGATTGTACCTTGAAGAATCAAACAAAACTTATTTGAAAAATGAGAATGATGTATTGTCTAGTAGCATTAAAAGTGAAATGAAAATATTAGATTATTGTCTAAAAGAAAAAATCAGTTCATCTTTTAGTGCTAAATACTTTTTTACCGAACAGTTTATAATTGACTACAAACGAATCCAGGCGAATCAGCGTCAAAAAATTTGTAATTTCTGTAATTCTCATTATGTACGCAAACGTTTTCAAATTTTGATTCCTATCATTAACCGTCAGCTTAGAAAAGCTCGTTCTAGGACTAGATTGTTGGAACCTGCACAAGCTTTTTTTAATGAATTTATCAATCTTGTTCTCCCTAATCTTTGCTTGGACTTTATTTTGAATTATTTAAGCAACGAAGATTTGATGAATTTAATTCGCGCTAGGAATGGAAAATTAGAATTTGCAGAACTACCTGAAAATTGTTAATTTTTATAAAATATTTTCGCACTTTATTACTTCACAGTTCCATTTCCATGTTATACTCAAATTTAAAATATATTTGAAGTATTTTATGAAAGAGAATTTCTATTATACATGTAAAATTAATATTAATTAAATAAATATTTTTAATACTAAAAATTAAGTATTTTATCATTACACTATAACATTTTTAGAGCAATAAGTGTTTACAAGTTTTAATAAGCAATAATAATTGATCTGAATCTTATTAAACATTTATTAAAAACTTATGATAAAACAGCCCTATCTCATCTGTTATTTTCACAACTCAATTATTCGCGTTAAAATTGAATGTAAACTCTGTATGACTGTAACAAATATTTACTATCTTTGTAAACTTTCAGTATTAAGTAGATCTGATAAATCAGATTGAGAAAATAAAATCAAAATAATTTTAAAATTGCATTTGTAAAGAATTAGCTATATGAATGATTTTATTGTTTATTTTTTTTATTATGTTACAATTTAAAATTTTCAATTACTGTAAAATGATAAAAATTTTTGTACTTGGAACTTAAAACTAGAATAATTATTAATTTAAAAAAAAAATATATTGCACATAATAATGTGTTTTTCAATTTTCATACTTTTTTTTTATAAGTTTTATTTTCAATGAAAGTTTGCTTATTATTATTTTTGATTCATAAATTGCTCTTAATCTTAATTGAAATCATATCTAAACTCTAATGTTAAACTTTGGCATATTTTTATGTATAGAATTAGTGTAATTATTATTAGTTTGAGTTACATATCCCTTATTGCTTTGAAAACTATGAAATTTGATCAGTATATCTATAATCATCAACGTATTATGCGCAGTTTTGTTAAAGTTTAGATCAATCAATAAGAGTTTAAATTCTCTTAAGCCTAAAAATCGCAACTTTGTAATGATTTTTAGGCTCTCTGGGAATAAGATATCGTTCGATACTGGAGGGAAAGTCATTTTTTAGCGTTGAGGAGGTTTTTTCCCGAGCTTAGCTCGAAAAAACCCTCCTCAACGCTAAAAAACTGACTTACCCACACATGTCGAAATACTATACTATTATCCTCTAAAATAAAATTATAGATTTTGCTGTAAAAATTTCTTATAATAGTCTTTCACTGCAGATTCAATATCATTATAATCATTTGACAAGGCATCACGTAATTTTTTAAAAAACTATTTCCAATTTAAAAGCACAATGAATTAATTTATAGTTTTTTTATTTATTTTTCTATGTACTATACAGTTAAAAAAAAAAAAAATGAGCGCATTACGATACTTATTGGCAATATCCACTTGCTTCTGATTCTTGGAACCTCAATAACTCCGTAATTATTAAGTAAGACAAATGCAGGCATGTTCAAGTTAAAATTTCAATTTAAATAGTGATCCTTAGAAATATATGTTTACACTTCTTTTTATTAATTTATTATAAATAATTTGATGAATAATCAGTGAAGTGAACTTTTGATTTTAGAAAATTGAAAAAAAAATTATAGTACATAAGTTTTCTTTTATGTATAATAAAAAGAAAAAATAAATCGAATTTGAGAATATAAAATCTTTGTATTATTTTAGGTGTGATTAAAACCGTACTAAACTTAAATAATCTTCTGCTTAGACTTCCGACGAAGAAGAAAGTGCTTCTTATAAAGTGTTACTGTAATATTATATGTGCATAACAAAATTTGTTGAAAGCACTTAAGCAAGTAGTAGACAAAAAAATTATAAGCTTTTATAATCTTAAGCTGAGTTATTTAACTAAAAGTTACCGTTGCGAATCATGCTACTATTGTTCGTTCTTGCTTTTGAGTTATTAGTAGTAGTGCATATTAGTAGTAATTCCTGAGCTGAGCTAATATTTACCGCTCTTCTTCGTCCAAGGCGTCGATATGTCGAATTCACAAAATTGGAATAATAGAAGGCTGGATTTCTTTTTTATAAAATTATTTTTAAAATAAAAAACTTATTTTTTTACGTTCAAGTCAAATGATATTACAATTATTTTAAAAATATTAATTTTTTATCTCAAAAACAATAATTTTTGTAATTTCTTCAATTTGTTTTAAACTTTTAATTAAATCACTACTTTTATTTAAGTTATAAGTATAATGTTTTCTCGACATAAGATTTAAAATCTATTTTGTTTCATTATAAATAACTTTCTACAATTGAAATCTTGTAAAAATAAGCACATTTTACATAATAAAACATATTGACTTAAATATTGATATTGCAGAAAAAAGTGTATCCTATCTCATTGTTGATTATCCAGATACAATATATAGTTTGAATTTCTTACAGGTACACGTAACATTATATAATATATAATAAATATATTTTTTTTTTCTCAATTATGAGACAGCAAAAATACAAGTTTTTAATCGCGTAATATATTTTTTATTGTAAACCTCAAGAATGATGCAATAAAAGTTATAAAAAATATTTTTAAGAAAATTTTACGCAAATAATTCTAAACATTTTGCAATGACTAATAAATAATTTTAATGATCTATAAAAAAAGAAATTAATTTAATCTTTTTCGAGAATTTTTTAAGACCTGTAATTTTTCTTTCAAGTTTAATCTATTTTATGAACTAAACTTTTAAAATAAAAATTTTTTAACAATTATTATTTAAAAAATATTACACAAATTAAAAAAATATATAAATTGCAACAAAATAAAAAATTTCAAATTTAATTTTATGATTGTTTTTGAGTATTATATCTACCTGAAAAGCTTTCTTTTATATTTTATTTTTTTTTAATTAAAAATTTGTTACCTTAACTTTAACTCATCAGAAAAATAAAGACATTTCTTGATATATTATTCACTTTATTAAACCATGCAAATGGTTAATATTACATTAATGAATTTCTAGTATTACATAAAGAGATAAGTAATACAGACATAATTATCTTAATAAACAAATGATTTGTATGATTAATAAGATTGAGCTCCTTGGCGAGCAAGTTGGTCAGCTCTATCATTGCCATAAATCCCTGAATGACTGTTAACATGAACCTAAAAATAAATATTAATTTGTAAAAAAATAATTACATTTTAAAACATTTAAAAGATACATAAAGTTGAACACATACAAATTCAACATCTTCAAGTTGTTTAAAAGCATAAAGCATATCCAAAAACTGTTCCTTATTTTTGACTTCACCACCATCGTAGGTTCTCCAGTTATTGCTCAGCCATTTTGGAATATATTCATTAAGACTTTGTATCATGAAGTCAGAATCAGTCATAATCCTCAATTTAGATTTACCAGCCATTAAAGCTTGCCGTGCTGCTTCTGTTGCAGCTTCAATCTCTGCTACATTGTTTGTGGCTCGTCCATTTACAGGTCTCGACACATTGCTAAATAAAAATGATTTGAATTATTTTTAAAAATGTATAAAATTGTTGAATTTATATTCATAATAAAATAATTATATCAAGCTAAAAAGTTATTTATTTGTAATGTTTTTTAATAATAAAATTTGATATGATGCTTACTATAGATTGCCATCACTGAACCAAACACCAACTCCTGCTTTTGCTTTTGACTGTCCGTTATTAATGCAAGCACCATCCGTGTACACTATAGTATAGCCTTTAGAATCCTCAAAGAAACGTGCCTCCATTTTCTAAAATTATTATTTTAATTACTAATTATAATCAACTTAGAACGACATACCTATTAAGTGAGACGTATTTTACTACAGAGAAATTTTTGTCTTATCAAAATTTCGTTTAAATAAGGACATTTTAATTGTATTCTTGGAAAAATGAACGCGAATATGTGGTAATGAAAACCAAAAGCAAGTATAGTTTTTTACATAGACGTGCAACTTTATCAGTGTTGCAGGTATGAGCACATATTATAAAATAAATTTTTACATAAAAGTTTTTCAATTATATACTGATTTCTTTAGATTACTTTTCAATAAAATACACCGAACCAATAAACACTTGCAGAGATATTTTAATATTATTTTGCCACGACATATTTCACAAAGACTATCACACTTCCGTGTCTGGCAAAAACTATTCCAAATCGGAGCGCTGCAGCAAAAACTATTAAACAAGGCATTTCAATATCATATAGCGGTGTGCTCCGACGACGACGACGAGCGACGGTTGCAACCTTGCAACTTGCGATGCTCCGACGATATTTATAAGACTTTAACAATTCCTAGCCCTATAGTTAATACACCAACAAAAATTATTACAACTCACGATGCTCCAATGAAAACTATATAATCGATCGACTTATACACTTAGTGCTTCGACGAAAACTATTAGCAGAATTATTTTTACAGTAGCAGAACGCCCTCGAGTCGTAATAATTTTCGTCAGAGAGCTGCGAGTAATTGTAATTCGTAAGAAATACCACAGAATAATAAAATTTTGATGAGAGTGGTCGATTTATACTAATAAAACTATGTTTATACTTTTGATCAAAAATAGATAAATATATGAAGACAAAACGCGGTTTAGAGAGTAGGAGTAGAGGTCGGTAGATTGTAAACAAAAACACCGCATAGTTTTCCGAGAATTACATGTATCGTGAACATAACACGTGAATTGAAATAACATTAAAACACCACGCGATTAAAATTAAACATTTTAAAACGAAAAATGTCGGAAAGCAATGGTTCACAGATACATACCTTTAGACTGGAGCTTAATTTCCTATACTTCTTTAATTCGAGTGTTTGGATATAGACTAAGCTGCTCCGATTGCTGGTGGTGCAATATATATATATATATATATATATATATATATATATATATATATATATATAGTGAGCCAAAATACCAGGGCGAAAACAGCGTAC
>JAPYZE010003764.1:0-12794 GCA_030522805.1 Leptomastidea abnormis | reverse complement strand
ATTGATATTTTTACTATGATTATTTACTTACATTATCGCCAATAGTTGTTTTATTTTTAAGAGACGGCAATTTAAAGCTGATTTCGCGATGCTTTTCCAATATAACTTACCCAAAAAATACTTTCTCTAACTGCTTGCGCCAGCAGCCACCGGGCAGCGCTGAGTGTCCCTCTTCCGATCCCAATACTAAACGCATGGTGACGCCGTAAGCGGCCCGTATACGTACTGTACGGCTCCGTAGACGGCCCGTATACGCGCCGGATAGCAAATTTCCAATCGGGCTGCTTTGTGTGTGTATATACATATATATATATACACTACATATAGATACAATGTTGATATATGTACATATGTATATACACCTACATTACGCATTTTGATGGGCTGGCCGATGCTGTTAGTTGTTTTTTATCCATATTTTTGTTTTTGTATCTTGCATCGTGCCTCGAATTCCAGTCTTAAAGTATTATCAAGCAGAATATTTCCTTGATGATTTTATAAATCATATGAAAAAAGAAGTGGTGATTACAGAATTACTGAAAGGACATTTGGAAATTTATCTAGATCTTCTGTAAGTAACTTATAAATGTTTGGTAGGTTATACCGCCCGTCACTCAATTAACAAATTATTTATTATGCGTGTGTATATATAAAAAATTATTTAAAGTAATAATTTCATTTTAACTAGTATTTATCATATGTCTAATTTTGACACTAGTTTTGTATTCATATAAAAATGTATCATATTAATATCTTGATTATTATTACTTGTATTTTATTATTATTTTTTTTTAATAGACTAGAAGATGTGGAAAAATACAGAAATTCTAGTCCTAATTCATCAGATAAAAGTGCTCCCTCAGATATGAGAAAGCACGATTTAGATTATTGTAATAACGTTGAAGGTAAAATTTTTTTACTTATGTTTGCATAAAAAATATTTTGATACTTATACTACTATTAATTTCAGTTCCTCTAAGTAAAACAACCAAACAACGTTATATTCGGTGCCTCAATAATCTTTTGTTAGAGTTTCTATCAGCAAAAGAATTACCTGATTTTAGACGTCACAGATGGGTTATGCATTTAGGCATAGTATATTGTAAAATTAACACAAAGACAGTTATGACATGGATTAGATCTGCTAGGAATAAAAGTTTACCTAAAATAAAAGTGTAAAATTTTTATAAATTCAAAAAAATTTTGTACAATAAAGTTAATTGACATCTATATGCACATATGTGCACAAACACATTATATTTAAAAATATTATAGATAAGAACAGCTTAAATATAAATTAAAAAGTATAGAATTATATTAAAAATAAATAAACAATATTAATAATTCACATTTTATTTTTTACATTGGAATAGAATATATTTATGATTGACTTATATTTTTATATTTATATTTTGACTTTAAATTTTTATAAGCAATTAAGGTAGGCAACTGTTTACTTTTGTTATTTACTTTTTGATTACTCATAACCACTTGGTACATAAGTGTGTATAACTAACATAAGCCAGTAATGTTTTTTGTTAGAAATTTAAAAATATGTTAAAATTGGCAAAAAAATTATAATTACCCATAGCTTAATTACTAGAAATTTAAAAACTTCTAAAAAGTTAATTTGATAATAAAGTTTTGAAACAAAAAAAAATTTTTGGTAAGAAAAAAGGTATAGATCTAACAAGGAGGTGCCACAATATGCTAAGTAGTTTGCTCTAATTCCCCTCAATTTTATGCAAGTCTTACAAGTTGAGGTTTTTTTTCAATTTTGAGATAACTGAGACTTGTAAGACTTGTGCATTATCAATAAAATCCTGTTAATAAATAAATCCTAAGATTTTTGTACAATGATAAAATATGAATAAATTAAGTAATTTGTAAAGAAAAAAGGCCCACCGACTGATAATATTCAGAATGTAATTGTAATAAATGAAAATCGTGATAAAAATAATCTTTTTTTTTCAATTGTGATCGTATCAAATTCATGACGTAAACTTTTAACCTGAATTGATTATTATTCGACTTATTAATAATTTGATAGTATTTTCAAGAAAATAATTTTGATTTACTATACAGATATTAGATTTAATTTTTAAGTTTTTTTTAATTTAAAAGTTTTATACAAAAAAGAAAAAAAATGCAAATTTTCACTTCATAGTTTTAGTTTTATTAAATTATAACAAGTATAAAATTAACTTAACAATTCGAATCATTATATTAATGTTTGCCATATAGTTCAACAATAAAGTCGATACTGTGGCCTCTGACGCTCTTAAATTCAACGGTAACGAAGTTGCTGCCTGGTCCACCATTGAGAATAGTTGCAGTTGCACCATTACCATTTGTATTTTGGTCAAGAAGTCGAACCTGAGTGATTTTGCTGTAATTATCGCCGGGATAAGTTTGCTTCAACTTAACAATCTGCAGCCATTGGTGCGATTTCTTAGCTGTAGCATTTTGAATGAGATAATCATTGGGAGCACGAGATCCTACAATAAGGTCCTTATCTGTGGCGAAGGAAATGGCAAGGACTGTCGCGATGAAGAAGAGAGCAATCGTGATGCGGTAGAAAGCCATGGTTTTTTGATCTTTTTGATTTGATCTAAAAAATGTTAAATTGATTTTTGATAGATCGTAATATTTTGTATATTCTTATACATTTTCTAATCTAACAAATGACTGAAATTTGAAAGATTTCTTTTTTTTTCTTGATATTTATAATAAAGAATAAATAAGTAAAAAAGTTTATGAAAAAATATTTTATTGTAAATTACGTAATGCAATAAATTTATTTTTATTGAAAGATATAGTTTTATATCGAAAATACAATTTCGTAATATAATTTAAAAAAAGCTTATAATACAAAAATTTACCTTTTAGTAGAATAGATGATCAATTTGAAGACTTAATTATCAACTGGCTTATTGATTATAATGACTTATCCTTATATATTTTTGTATTATCAATCTTATCACGGACTTTCTTGTTCCGTTTTATTTTTATTGAAATGACTCATAATTATATTGCAGATATATAAGTATTTAGATTGATAGATTTTATCAACCTACAGAATTGTCAAATTGGAAAAATTGATTCTTTGTAATAATCGGCAATTATGCAACGTATATCGAATAGTTAAATTGTAATAATTAATATAATTAAAAAGAATTTAATTCTTTCAAAAAATAATAATTCCAATAAATCTTATTTTTTATAAGTAATGTTTTTTCTTATTGAATTTCTTTTATTTCTGTTTCTTTTGTATAATTTTTTATTTTTCATAAATATATCATTTAATAGCATGTAAAAAAAATATTTTATCGAATTGGAACCTGATTTTTCTGTATCTCTTTATAATTATGAATTTTAATAAATAATAATAGAATTTTTTCATTTGGACACTGTATTTGAACGTATTACGGATAGGAATACAAATGCCCGCACGCGCAGTAATAGTTGACACCAAACTAACCATAAGTTTTTTAAGCCTCCTCAACAGTCGACTGCAATATTGAATGTCGTTCATGTAAAGTCGTTTATCTTCGGGCTTCAACCTCAAATTAATAATAACATTTAATTAATAAAAAAAAAAACAAACAATTAATTTTAATTAATATTTTTATGGAAACATCTCGCATTGCTGTATTGAGGTTAAGTTAATGCAACAAAAAAGTACCGGTATTTTTTAAAAACATTTTATGTTCGCATTCGAATTTTCAAAATGTTTATCCACATCTATAAAAGTAGGAGAAAAATTATTGCAGCATCTGAAAATCCAACAAAATTATGCAGTGATAAACAAGAGTTACTCAAATCAAAATTCACATAGTGGTCCATGGAGTGTTTTGTTTTTTGGCACAGATGAATTTGCTCTTTCAAGTTTAAAAGCTCTCAACAATGCGTAGTAAGATTTTGTTTATCTGAAAATTCACAATAGTTATTAACTGGTAAATAATTGTTATTTTTTACTTAGCAGACAGCAAGGGTTATTGGGACGTCTGGAGGTGGTTACTGCTTTCAAAGGCAAAAAGAATGTAGTGATGAAATATGCAAAGGAAAATCAAATTTTTATACATAATTGGCCACCTAAAATCAACCAAAATGATTTTCAAATTGGCATTGTTGTTTCTTTTGGTCACTTGATTCCTTCGAAAATAATTGACATGTTTCCTTTGTAAGATACATTAAATCTTAAATTTTTTAAAAAACAATTAAACGCATTTATAATAATGCAAAATAACTTGGTTTTTATTCAATATTATTCCAGAGGAATGATCAATGTGCATGGTAGTTTATTGCCAAGGTGGAGAGGGGCTGCTCCAATATGTCATGCATTAATGAATGGAGATACAGTTACTGGTGTTTCAATTATGAAAATAATGCCAAAGAGGTAAACCAAATTTAGTTAACATTTATTTATTTTGATTTATGAGTACCTTTTATGAAATATAAATTTTTATTTATATTAAAGATTTGATATTGGATCTGTGATCGCATATAAAAAAACTGATATTGGCCCTGATGATACGTATCTTGTTTTATATGAAAAATTAGCAAATTTGGGAGCAGATTTGTTAATCAAAACAGTAAGCCAATTACCAGATATTTTAAATACAGCGCAACCACAAATCAAGGAAGAAGCTACTTATGGTATAAATATTTTTGAGTGTCAATAACTTATAATGTACTTTTTATTTTAATGTAATTAAATATATTTTAAGCTCCAAAAATAACTGAAGAGATGTCTTTTATAAATTGGAAAACTATGACAGCTGTTAATGTTTATAATTTACAAAGAGCATTTACTGGGATTCAACCACTAAGAGCTTACTTTGAAAACAACGTAATTAAGCTATTAAATATTAAAGCAGTTGCTGAAAATGAATCAGTTGAAAATGCAATTAGCACTCAAAAAAAAATACCAGGTAAATTTAGAGTTGTAATTTATTTGATATAACTATGTTTTATTTTATTAAAGTTTTGTTTGTTTTAGGGCTAGTGGTTTTTGATAAAAAGTATAAAAAGCTTTACGTTTCTTGTAAAGGAAGTAGTTGGATTACTGTTGAAACAGTAATAATTCCTGGTCGTCGACCTAAATCAGTTAGCGACTTTGGATCTGGATTCATTTTGAATCGCCCAGAAAAATCATGTATATTTACTTAATATGTGATTGCTATTAGAATTGTAAATAAATATTATTACTGCAAAAATTAAAAGCTGAATCTTATAACTTATTAAAAAATCAAAACTTGTTTATTTCAAATAATTTTATTCGCATAAAATACAATTCATTCTTAAGAAATGATATATAAAATCCATTTTGCATTTTTGACTCAGTTTCTTTTTCAATATGCTTGAGAATAATAGTATTCCTTAAGCATAACAGTACTACATTTAAATTTATCAAAACATTTTGATAAATTGAAGTAAAAAAAAAGAAATATCTTGCAAATTAGTCACAGTGAAATGAATGTATAAATTTTGTTTTTAGTACAATTTGATAATCCTCAGAATGTTAAATAAAAAAAATGAAAGAGAGTCTACAGTAACTCATAAAAAATTAAATAAGATATATAATTTTTTATCAGTAATTCAGATTTTACTTATAAGTGAAACATCTTTTCATGTTTTATCCTTGAAAACTTGTATAAAATTAAAGATTTATTTGATTTTTAAAAAAATAGTGGTCAAGATATCAATAATTGACATAATACATTTTAGATGCATTTCATTACAAGTTTAATAATCATCATTAAAATATATCTGAAATCTAAATTTATAATTCTTTTAAAGATCTACAAAACTTCATTAAAATCAAAATTTCAGTTTTTATTATAAATAATTAAAAATTATTTTCAGACCATAGACTCTCCTCAAAAGTCCATAAAAAAGGACGAATTCTGAAGCTTACATAAAATGATCTCCGCGGGAATAATCACTGAAAAGGTCTTGTGACAATCGTAGAGTTGTGTCGGTACGATTTATTTTAAATACCTAGTCGTCGAGTACAATACTATTCAAGAGATGTCGAGACCATGTGCGCCTCTTCAGAGTATCTATCGATTGTTGCGCACTAGTTTCTTCTCTCGCTCCCACAAGAGATTACAGAAAAATTCAAAGAAAGTCCGTTGTGACTACAAAGATACTACACACGCGCACTCACTTGAACATGTGCAGTCCAGTCTGTTTGCACTAGGTTTTTTACTTAATAATTACAAAGCCGTTGTCGATGCATAGGCATCCGAAAAGGGACTGAGGAATATTGAGTTGATTTTTATGCAACTTCAATCTTTTCACATACGATTTGGGTGTACTTGGTGTACACACATATTCAATTCTAATTTATGTTTTTTTTATCAATATACAAAATTATACAGTTCTGTTTGGTGCTCAATCACCTTTAAATTTAAGTGATGCTAGTTTTCTGGCTCGGAGGCCTGAAAAAATAAACAAAAATTAATAAGAAATCAATGTAAGTTGTGAATTACAAATTGCGCTTAGATACTTACACTGGGATCACAGTCAGCACAGTGCCAAGAGTAACCTCGCCTCTTTGGAGATTTCTTGACTGGAGGATCGAGACATGTAAAGTGATAGCATCTTTTGCATTCGTCACATCTGAAAAGACCACAATCGTGATGATTCTTAGCCACATGTAATTTGAAAAAGCGTGCAGTTAACAAAATGAATACTTACATGACTGAGTTCTGTCCGGTACCAAGTGAACTGCAGACTGTGCACTGTGAGACGAGGTCAGCTTCTTTGGAACGCCTATTACCAGCCGATTGTCGTCGTGCTCCAGGGGTTTCGGATGTAGCCGGCACAGCCGGAAAAGGTGGTGTACACAATGCCGTTGGTGCCGACACAATTTGCTGCAGCTGAGATTGAGGAGGATGCGCTCGCAGCATTGCAGGGGTCAAGACTGACTGCTGTCTCATTGGCGACTTAGTTAACTGAAGGGGCTGCATTTGGGGAGGCGATAGGAACGGTGGTGGTGGAGTTATTGACATGCTCGTCGATGATGCTACAAACATTTGCGGATTCGAATCTGACGGAATCTCGCCCTCTGGTAGCGGAATTGGTTTAATCTAGAAAATTGTATAAAATTATTTTGGTTAGCAAAGAATAATTTTAATGTAAGTTATCTGAGAAAATATGCGCACCTTGATAGTTATCCGTCGATGGACCTCTGGAGGATTATGATTTTCCGGATTTTCCACATCCATACTCTTTCGTTTGTGCTTTCGCTTTCTTTGCTTTACACCAGTAATGGGATCTGGACTGTACCTTTTGTGCTTTTCTCTAGAGTAATGAAATAAAAAGATTATGTTAATAAGTAATTTTTATTTCAGTTTTTGAATGATTAAAATAAAGTAATGTGAACAAAATAAGAAAATCAAGATAAACATACCTTCTTCTCTTCTTCCCGCTTCGACCTGAAATTTTTTCATTTATACCGTCAAAAGGAGCAATCCTGTATTCTGGAGTAGCTTCCCTGAGTGGCAATAAAGAATTGTTCATAGGGTGATGATTGAAATTCGCTTCATCTATTTGAATAATTTCCGATTCTTTTGGCTGTGGTCCCATTGGCTTTATCGTAAACTATTTGTAAATAAAATTTAAAAAATATTTAAGATTTAAGTTTTTAAAGAAACTTAAATTTGATATTAAAATTTTTTAGCCTACCTTGGGCGTGTGAGGAGCGGCATTGGCATGGTGTAGCGAGTTTTCGCCAGTATTATTGTGCAGAATCACTGGTACCTGCAATGGCACAGCTGGTTGCATCGGTAAAGATGGAGTTTGTGGAGACTGAGCTGGCAATATTTGTGTGAGGTGCGGAGGTTCTATGGATGGTGGTGGAGGTGGTGGTGGTGCGTGCTTTGGTGCACTCTTCTGTTTCTTGTTTAACGAACTTTTGCGCGAAGGTGGCCTGTGTATCTGAGCTTCCTCGATAATTGTCGCCACACCTGCCAAAGCAGCAAAGTTCGGTTGATCTTCTTTACAGTGCCTAAGCCGTCGTGGCGCTGATGTATCTACACACTCCACATCCGAATCTGACGTTTCTTTATCGCACTCAGAGCATTGCCTGTAGTAAAATCAACTCAAATTAATATTGATCTAATACTTAACATTTTTTTCCTTCTAATCATTACAGTAACTTAAATTACTCACCATCCCATAAGCTTCGTTTTTTTAGGCATACGAGTGAGAGGAGGCGTAAGACAGCCGAGATGGTAGTGCAATTGACAAGTGTCGCATTTAGCTAAAAGATGTTGGTCGGTTGAGCGCCTGCAGATACCACACTGGTGCCTTAATTGTGGGATTTCGGGTTTGTGATTGAGATCGTGGGACGTCGCTGCTGGAGTCGATGCTAAACTAGGACTTGCCGTTGTCGATGATAGTAGACTTATATCGTTAACAGATTCGTGGCTTTTATTAACGGTACTGTCATGCGAGGAGCTAAGACTCGCCTTTATAGCTGCCACAGACGGAGTGCTTATTCCTGAATTTAAAGGAAAAATATTAAATCTTATCTTTCTAATATTATTAATTATAATAATTGTGATCAAAGAAATAAATAAAAATAAAAAAAGACTTACCGGGAGGAAGTGCTTTCGGTTTGGCAATGTCACTCGCTAAAGGTAGAGGTTTTGTGTAACCTATAGCTTTAAGCACACGATGATAGCCATCAATTCGCTCCCTTAAATTATCGTACAGCCGTGACTGTTCTTCGTTTAGCCGCATTGATTCGTCGTATTTCTTGTCAAGTTCCTGCTGCTCAGCAAGTAGTCGGCCATTGTCCGCAAGCAGTTCCTCGAGCCGCGTTTTCATTGTACCACTGCGTGCTTTCCGATCCAAGTAGTAAGCTATAAACTCGACACTAAAGGCCGGCGGTATATGCCACTTTTTGCGTATATCAACTAGCGAGGCCATTTGCTCCTCTTGACTCTCGAGTGCCTGGGTATCGATGCCCATGAGCTCAGCCTTGTGATATAGATTACGACATGCCGAGGCTGAAGTTGTCAACAATCGCGGCATTTTTTGAGTTGGCACTTTGTTGGCAAAAATATTCAATATTATTAAATGAAACATTGGAATTTAGAGTATGTCATGAGTCAATTTTTTACCCCAAGGCGGTGGCTTTGTTGATTTGTGTGCCAGGTACTTGTGTCTGTGCTTGGCCAGTTTTCGCTGAATCCTTAGAAACTCTTCAGTTTCCCGGTACTCTGTTTTCTTAAGCATCTGCTGGCGATGCATTGCACGGAGTTGGAGTGCCAGCCAATTGCGTTTGCGTTTGCGGACCAGCGCCTTATCGGAATGCAGTTTACAATGTGCATAGAAAGGATCAGCTTGGTCTACCTCTTCGCTATGGGCCTCGGACAGTAGGCCTTCTCTTTGAGCGCTAAATGAGTAAAAAAAGAAACGATGTAATTAATCTTTCTCAAAATTTTGTAATTACAAAAATGGCTTGCATACCAAGTAACGTGAAAATATGTGTGACACATGCCAGCGTCACATTCTATACAAACGCCAGTTCGGGCATATCTTACATCCTCGCATAAGGTACAAGCTTTCGCTCCCCATTTATTGTACGGCATTTCGAAAAGTGTTACACTTGTGAGTCGATCAACCTAAAATTAAAAATAAATTAAATTCATCAAATCAATTCTGAAATTTTTATAATTTTAAATAAAGATATAGTATTCTCACCTCTCCAAATGCAACGCCAGGTACATAAAGAGCGCATACTAAGTGGACCCATTTTCCCACGTCTGTTTCCTTAAAAATACCGCCTTTGTTAGGACAAAGCTCGCAATTGGGATCCTCGACTCCCGCACTGCAGGCTTCGCAGAACCAAGGTGCCGACTGCGACAACGAGTCTGTGCTCGAAAAACTCTCAACATCTGACACGCCATAGCAACCTATTCACAAATGTTTTTCTTGTTATTCACTATTTGCTACTTAAAATGTTATTGCATTAAACATTATTAGCTGGTAAAAATAAAGAAAAATTAAAAGATTAACCTTCGTGAACAGTAACTCCACAGCCATCACACTCAACAATTTCATTGAAATCATCACTTCTATCACCTAGACATCCACAGCATATTAACATTTTTGCTAACTTATCTTCTACTTCTCCACTCTTCTCTGCTTGCTGCCGAGCTTTCTCAATAATATCTCCCATACTTGTTGTTTCTCCATTTTTCTTGCCCAATATTGGATCATCTTCAGAACTGTCTGATTCACTATCTTTTCCATCCTCATCTAAAAATAATTTATTTTGCAAATATAGAAATCTAGCAACTGAAAAATTTCTTTAATAACACACTTAGAGTGTACTAACCTTTTGCCTCATCGTTAGAATCTACAGAGTCATCATCAGATTCTTCGCAATGATCTTCTATCCTAAAATCACTGTCATCCGAACTCTCTCCTAAATCAAAATCTAGTAGAGATGCTTGAGCTGATTCTACCGGTTTCACTCTTCTTTTTTTAGGATCTCTTTCAACTAAAATATTAAATATTTTTTTAATAAAATCTTTATTAATTTTATAATTTTAAAGTAACAAAAGAATGCTTTCAAGATATTTAAATATACAAATTAAAAGTCTAATACTTTTATACAAGTACACAGATATGCTTTACTTTTAAAATGAATAAATCTATTACCAACAAATTATTTGAATTCAATATTCATGTAATTGATATGGATTAAAATTAGTATTTAATTAAAACAGCTGTTTAGATCAATTGAAATTTTAGCTTGATGAATTATCATATTAATTTAAAATAATATAAATCAAACTAAGATTGTTGTTATACACTCCTTTTGTCAAAACTAAAAGAATACCACTGTGACTAAATAATATTTTACATTTCACAGTATAAAGATTAATATTATAACAATTAATGATAAGACAGTAAATACAAATAAAATACTCTTAATATTGAGCAAAGTTCTAAAAACATTACTATTCAGAACAGTCACATTGATACTTAAATACTAACTGTCCCAAACATCATTAAACACTAACCAATGAAAAAGAATTCTCTAAACTTTAAAAAACCAATCTACTTACTCATAGTTTTGTAAAGAAAGCCAACATCGTCGTCGTGCGACATCCTGACGGCTTCTGCTCCGACCCACCTGGGCCGAAACTAAACAATTGGCAGATGTGTAATTTATAGCACAGGCAAACCGGCCTCAGTCCGGCTGCTTTCCGTAGTAATAGTAGTAGTACAGTAATAGTAGTAGTATAGTATTAGTCAGCAACTGCAGCAGTAGCAGCCCGGAAAGCTGCAGTAGCCCAATGCTGGGCGTCAAGGGTCATCAGAGAAGAGCGTCCCTTGATGGTTAGCTGCTGCTGCTGCTGTTCTTGCTGGAGGCGTCAGCGGAGGCGGCTCGGCCGTGGCCGGGCCCCCGCCCGGCATTTTACACTCTTGGCGCTGGCCCGGCCCCAACCTTCAACGTTTGGCAGCCGGGTGCGCTGGAGAGAAAGGAGTAGATATAGTATACACTCGCCGCGTGGCCGGCTTCTTCCCACCCGGGGACGAAGTAATCGCGCGAGTGTATAGATCCGGCTCCTACCGGCAGGAAGGGCTGATATATATGCCAAAGCAGGCTGTGCTGCTGCTGCTGCTGCTGCTGCTACACTAGCGCGAGGGGGTGGCGAAGGGGAGGAGAGCGGCCCTACATAACCAACGTGGCGCGAGTAATCCTCGCGCGCGCGGATACGTTGAGGTGTACAATTCTTTCTTTTTATTAGACCACCACACGCGGGGGAGGAATTGTGCGTTTCAAATGATCCAGCAGCCCAGCAAGAGTCACGCGGGTGGCTGCAGGTACGCAGGTACACAACGGTATATGCGCGACGAACACAACCTCAGTCAGAGCAGCGGCCGAGTGCGCGGAACGCCGCCGACCGAGACGCTTTGCCTGCTGCTGCTGCTGGCTGATGGATTTCGCTTTCTGTCTTTATCGCACTTGTTCCTTTTACAGCACACAAACGCGTCTTCAAGTCGTCCTGTCTCTTTCTTTCACTTTCGCTACTGCTCCGAAAGTCCGACGAGAGGTGCATCTGCAATGTTGGATTTGGAAAAGAGGGCTCCAACAATCAAGATAAATAATCCTCTCAAAAGAAAATGAAATTCGTACGCATAAATTTATATGTAGTTATAAAATATACGGCTATGCTTATTATATACGAATGTAGATGGATTTTCTTGATTGTATTTTTTTATTATTTTTATTTTTTCAGAGAACATATATTAGTTTTTTTAATAATACGATTAATCGCGGTAAAACTATAACTTTAAGAATAGCTTTGAATTTTTATATTAAATTCCGATTTTTAATATATCCGACAGTCTTTTACAGTCGAGGCCTGCAATAGCTTAGTCTGTTTCGTAATCTATATGTCGTAGGTTCGATTTCTGGCATCTCACAATTGAGTGCGTAGGTACTTATAATCCGAAATACATTCAATAGAGTGTCAAAATGGAAAAAAATATTAATTCCAATGTATTGTATATTCTTAATAGCTACTCTTTTTTGTATTTTTATATTATTTTTTTTTTCAATTAATTGTAACATAGTAAATAATGCACGATTGCGCTTTGTTTGACTTATAACTTTTTTTAAACTTTTTCAATTTTTAATTTACAGTAAGTTTATTTTTTTGTAGAATTTAATTATGCGCATGATCAAGCAAAAGAAAATTTAAATTTTACTTTAACAATTACATTTGTCCAAGCATACAAGAATTTAAATAAAAAATAGT
>JAPYZE010003763.1:0-41238 GCA_030522805.1 Leptomastidea abnormis | reverse complement strand
TATATATCTCCGCTCACGTACGCGCTCACGTACGCGCTCGCTCGTTTCACGGGTTAACTCGCCATATACGGCGCGCCTATAGAAGTTTCACTTCAAAAAAACTACCTCAAAATACCATTCCACGTTCTCCAATCTCTCACCCGCAACACACCAAACTCAAACCCTCCTCCCCCTTCCCCCACACTTATACTTACAACTATTGCAATATAGAGCTCATACGACCTTCCACTACCTCCCCCCCTCCTTTTCAAACTTACAAACAAACTCCCAGCGAACGCATTCGTCAAGTATTCACGCGAACTCTGTTCACGCGCACGCGAATAGCATATAGGTATATATACGCGAAATCAGCGCAATTTCAAGTGACAAATCGTTGAAAACGATCGTTAATCTCTTTGACCGATTAATTAGCTTGTTAACCCCCTACAGTTCCACTACAGTTTCTATGTATGTCTAAATGCTTCAACTCATACAAAGCTCAATGGCATACCAGGACTGAGGAACGTAACCTCAGCGAGCTATGCGTTCCAACACTCTATATATTCCACTACTATACCATTACTACTTCTCTTTACTATAGTTACAATAGTCCAAGAGAGAGTAAGAGTTACTCTCGATTTATGATCAACTTGGCGTTTTGTATAATATACGTCGCCTAGGTCGCTTTATTAGTTTATCAGGCGAGCGATGTGTCGTAGTAGTTATTCTTTTTTCTTATGCCTTGCTCTTTGGAGCTTATTACTTGGTTAGCGAGTATAGTATGGGAAAAGTGGAGAAGATGGGAGAGAAATTTGTTGGATTATGGGGAGAATTGCTTACGCAAGGAAAAAGATAGTTTAAGGGGATTAGTAGTGTATTTGTTGAAGACGTGATTTTGTGCTTTACAACATGATTTGACTTTGAGTTAAGAGAGTAAATGGAATTTTACTTTAGTTGGCATGTTATATGATTTGTATGGTTATGCGCAATTATTTGTAGCTATTTTTGTTAAAATTGTTTGTGATACAATATAGTTTTTATAACAGAAATATGGATACTAATATATAGCATTGATATTGTTGCATAAAAAAAAAAAAAAATAAATCAAAATTTAAAATTAATTTTACTATCAAATTTATTATTTTCAAACTGCATTATTATATACTTCTTCTGTCATTTTAAAGCAAAAAAAAAAAAGTAAATAATATAAAAAGTTTCTTTTATAAAACGATTTATCATACTTTTACGCAGATACTAAAAAAATTTTTAAAACTCTATAAGAAAAAAAAAAAAAAAGTAACAAGAAGATAATTTAAAAAAAAGCACGAACCAGCAGTTTGAATATACAAAAAAAAAAAAAAAAAAAAAGAATAAAAATGACGTGACGAAAATCGCGAAATTCTTAATGAGTCTAAAAAGCTCTTCCACCCTCTCTCATTCTCTTTCTTAAAGTCTTTCAAGACAAAGTAGTGAGAGGTAGCTAGAGTATAGAGATGAGTTGCTGCTGCTGTAAGAAAACGAGACAATGCCTCGTTCGGAAGAACAAGATTAACGAAGGAAAAGGAGCAGCAGCAGTAGCAGCGACAAGATGCTCTCTCCTATCTATACTATACCAGAGTTTTACCTTCCGCCTTACTTCGTTTTCTCCGAGCTTTATTAATGCCCTGTAAGTTGTTTCCGCGCCAGAAAAGAAACGAAGGGGAAGAAAGGGAAGAGAGAGAGAGAGAAAAAGCTGGTGGTGACTTGAGAGAAGAAAGGTTAAAAACGGTCTGAGGAGTAAGTATAAGGAAGGGGAGGGGGAGAAGAAATTTGTCGGAACTAGAAGTGAACAAGACAAAAGAGATAACAGTTGTGGTACATAAAACTATGGATCGATGTAAGTAGAGAGGAAGAGAGAAAAATAAAATAAAATAAATGACACTAAATTAATGGATGTCGTGGGAATAATATATAAGCTTGTAGTTTTATATTATCTTTAATATTTTTATAATAGATAATGAGATATCGATCATTTATTAAATTGATGTAAAATAGAGTATTCAATTAGGATCCATTCAATAATTTTCAATTAAGTGGTTAATATTCAGTATATTACATGAATCATTTCATTTAAAGCTCGAATAAATGAACATCAACCATTAAAATTTGAAACCTCGATGGACAAATTATTATATGCAGTATCGATTTCAAAATTATTATCCCAAATAGATCCAAAATAATCAAAACTGCAATATATCCTTTTTTCACTCTCAAAAAAAAAAAAATTAACATATCTCTCTTTACTTTTAAAACAAAAAAAATAAAAGTTATTTAAAAATCACAATATATTTTTCAAACTCTATTTGCATGAACTGCTACATTCGTTAAAAAAAAAAAAAAGGGAGAGAGAAGAACATAGTTATATAGCATAAGATCCAAGTATATTCCAATAATGGCACACGCACTTCTTCTCCTCCTCACAGACACAAATATACAAAAGAGCCTTAACCCTGGCATTGTCCCAGCGGTTACATTAGCATATCCAATATATTAGTTCCAGCAAATTACATTTGGTATTACGCGCCAGTAAGAGAGAAAGAGAAAGAGAGAGAAAGGTATAGTCAAATATATATCCCTGAGGCTGGTATTTTTCACGCGCATACCTTTTCATACAGACGGCGAACGGCGGCGTACTGATTTGCATATATGCCACCCTCTATAACACGTCTCGTCTTATTACCAAGACTCGTTCGATGCTCGTTCAATCTTTTTTTTTTTTTATTTTTAAGCCTCTAGGCGTTTTTGTCACTGCAGAGTTGGATATTATACACATATACACATATCGTATTAACTTGTCTTTCTTCTTTTACTGATGTTTTACTCTTTTGCGAATATGTATATACATTACGTTAGTGTATTTATTTTTTGTGACTTTGAAATGTTAATTAAGTATATAGTGTGGATGGAAAAAGAGCTGTCTTTGAAAGAGATAGAGTTATATGTGTGTATGTGTATGGGAGTTATTGATGAGATGATTAGAGAGATGGTTTATTGTGACATATATAGGATATGGTTTCTGTGTAAAATACACTGTGTTGTTTGACGGAATATGGTTAAAATATTTCTAGTTTTAAGA
This sequence comes from Leptomastidea abnormis, assembly GCA_030522805.1. Lineage (NCBI taxonomy): Eukaryota > Metazoa > Arthropoda > Insecta > Hymenoptera > Encyrtidae > Leptomastidea > Leptomastidea abnormis. The sequence goes on along the minus strand of JAPYZE010003763.1, from coordinate 38,144 downwards.
ATTTTATTTTGTAACATACGTACAAAAAACTTGTTTTTTTATAATTGTGTGTCTAATTATAATTTTCTTATGTTACAGGTGAGTGATCAATTTTGTAGCTGTTATATTAATGACGTACTGCGTAAGTCTAAACTTTTTTTTTTAATATATTTTTGAAGTGTTAAAAAAAACCCTTTCAATTTTAAAATCTATAAAATTGAATTCTTCATATAGTAATCGACATATTAACAATGTATAACTTCCAAAGTACATATTTGAGTATACATATTTTAACGATCCACTAAATTTTTAATTTTTTTTTTTGACAATCTAAAACAAACCAAATTAAGAACTTTACAAAATTTTAGTTATATATAACATACCATCAGCTCTTTACATTTGATACAGTTTAAAATTACACAAAAAAAATAAAAAAAAAAAAAAAAAAAAAAAAAAAAAAAAAAAAAAAAAAAAAAAAAAAAAAAAAAAAAAAAAGCCTAGTTCTTCTAAGAATTCTAATTGCCACATTAAAGTTCAATTTAAGCAACCAACTTATATCATCCCAACATCTCTAGCGAAAATCTTCCCACATACATACACATACACATACATGCTCAAACTATCATCAAACGAACATATATATCCAAAAAGTTTCAAATCCTCCCCCCAAAAAAAAAAAAAGGGAATATCCAAGTCTACCAAGCTCAAAGTGCAAGATAAAGAGCGGAAAAGTCTTCTGCAGTGCAGTATAGATACGAAGACATGCTCTCTTTCTCTCGCTCACGGAGTTTTAACATCGAAGCGCGAGAGTTTGATTTTTATCCCTTACACATATATGCACATGGACTGTGGAGAAAAGCGTGAGCGCGGAAGCGAAAACGAGGCCGCGTAATATATATGTGTATATATATATATATATATAGGTATATACGCGCTTTCACGCCCACGCGCGTACCTATATACTGTTAGAGAGGGAAATGTTTCCGGGTATATAGATGTATGGTATGGTATGTATGTATAGAGAGTATAGGAAAAGGAGGAGAGAGAAAGAGAGACACCACCTTTGGGGAATCTATATGGGCGTCAGTACGTGTGGACGAGAGTGAGAGAATAAGAGTGAGGAAGGAAGTAGGTCGAAGCTGCGAACATACTCGAAAAGCTTAAACTGTCGTAAATCAACCTGGCTGCTGCTAGCTGCTGGGGTTACACACCTTAGTATCTATGTGTGTGTATGTGTGTGTGTCTGTGGGAAAGTCTATAGTTTAGTTTTTTTTTTTTATTTTCGAGTTAGCGTAGATTTTTGGTTTTTGAACCGTATATACTGATAAAGTCATGGTTTTACTATTCGGACAATTGGTTGAATCTGTCTGTGACAGCAGCTTTTTTTTTTATTGTGTGAAAATTTTTTTTTTTTAGTGTGCGTGAATGTTCGTGAGTTAGAAATAACACTTTGTATTTATAGAATGAAAGTTAGCTGTGTATGGCTTACTGGTAAATGGTACAGTCTTTTTTTTTGTTGTTGCGTACGGACAATCAAGCTTGAATCGAGATTTGAAGTTTATTTTGCATACATACGTGTATGTGTGTGTAAGTAAATTTATTTGTTGCTAGTAGAGTTTTATCTCGTGTTTCACACTCGCTTGGTTCTCTTTTTCTTTCTCTCTCTCTCTCCCCTGACATTATTTTCACTTGGGACCTTTTTCATTGTGTTCAAGTATGTTTATATATCTATATCTGTATGTGTGTATGTTGTTTTGCGCTTTAGACTTTTGTTTGATAGTCGTATTAGTAGGTGGCGAATCAAATACAATGACATGCGATTGTTTTTAGTTGGTAATTTTAGTTGCGTAAATGTATTTCTGAGTATGAGTTTTGATAGTGATAAATTTTTTTTTTTTAAGATAAATATTTGATACTTTTGTTATAATTTTTATTACTATCATAGTTTGATTTAAGTTTTTTTTTTAACAGAAAAAATATTGAAACTTGATTGTATTGTAAATTGATATTTCATGAGTATTTTTAGGTTACAAATTCAGTAACGTATTTTAAGTATTTTTCCGTATTTTATTAATTTAAAATTAATAATTGTTTGACACTTGATATGTATTGTTTTAAACAAAGTTATTTAAAGAAATATTATATTTAAACAGTTATTACACATTAATATTGATCACACGAAAAGTATAAAGGTATATCAAGGCTAAAAATAACTCAATTAGCAGAGCGTGGAATTTGTAATCCAAAAGTCGTGGGTTCGATTCTCGACGTCTGCTATAACAAGCGGCACTGAAATGTACTTGATTGAGTATCACAAAGGTGTAAAAAAATATAATTTTCTACCTCTTTCACTTACTGAACTAGATGATTTTGATATCATTCCTATATGATTTTTTTTAACATTCCTTTTTTGAAAATGTAAGTTTTAACTATAACATTAATATAGTTTTGATAGAATTAAAAATTAGTTAATTACCCTCGATGACAATTCTTTTACAATTATTTGAAATGGTCGTAAGTCATTAAAAATTTTATCAAATACATTTTCAAATTCAGATGATAGCATTGAGCAGCATTCTATAAAAAGATTTTTTATACCTGCAGATAATGTTAATAAATATTATAATACTTGTTTAAGAACCTTTTTTTTCAATTCTTGTAAATCAGCGTCCCACATCAAGTTTTGCATATTTTTTTTTTTTAAATCTCTAGAATTTTTAAGTTCAGGTATAGAGTCTGGAATGACTTAGTCGATAAAATATTGGTTTTGCAATCCACAGGTTGTGGGTTCAATTCCTGGTCCTTTATCATCAAAGTATAATCAGTAACGTAATCATTTATATGCCGAAATACCCTGAATAGAGTGTCAAAAAGGCTCAAATTAATATTATAATACTTGATTTTAAATGTTCATCTAGTTTTATCGGTTTTTTTGTCTAGTTTAATATATTTTTTTAATATTTAAATTAAAATTTGCTAATTTTGTTTTATATAAAAAAATATCTTGTATGAATTTCTACAGTCCTTTCTTGTGCTGATTTTTTAAAAAAATTTTAATCTTCATTTTTTTATCTAAGCATAACTCACTAAGTTACCTGCACATAAATTTGATTACTACTTACTGACTATTTTTAAATAATTAATTGAAGTCTTTAATTTTGTCATTTTTAATTTACTTACCAATACTTAAACTTTAAGTTACAGAAAGCAAAATCTTGTTTACTTAACTATATAATTAAATTTATAATTATTTAAAATTTAAACTTAATACCTAAATAAAATTTTCCAAAATTTCAAACAGTCAATTAAATATTCAATTAATTAAATAACACACATTATCATCAACCTATCAATCAACATATTTCTCTCTCCCTCTCAAATTAATCACCAAATGCAAAATAAAACACCCAAAAATATTCATCTACACTTCGGTCATTGTGTTCTCACGCGCGTGTACAAGGATCTCCAACTCTCTCTAGCAAGTGCTCTCTCTCGCGCTCGCGTTCTACACTCCAGCCGTCATCAATCAATCGTCAGTAGGAAAATCGATCGAAACCACTACCTTACACACACATACATATATTGCCAGTCGTTTCTATATGCAAGCTACATTTGCCAAAGCTAGTGCATATACCACCACCACGACTGGCCTCGATCACTACCGTATAGAGCTCTTATATCCCTTCTCTTTCTCTTGATCAAGCTTGGGAAGGCCTCTCTCTCTCTCTCTCTCTATACATATACGTGAAATAGAAGTACCAAGCTATAGATGCTGTTGAAAAAGCCTAGGCTTTCTAGGAGAGACCACTTTCAACACACTCTCTTTCTCTTGCAAGCTCCCAAGCTTTTAGAACCTTCTCTTCTCTCCGACACAATTTCGAATCCGTAAACAATGAGGCACCCCTCTCAACTTTCCTCTCTCTCCTTCTCTTTTTTTTTTTTTTTTTTTTGAGCTTGCAAGCTATATAGATACGAGTGCGAACGAGCTTGGCGTTTTATTCGCTCGCGCACTCAGCGATGCAATTCATCTGGATTAGGCACCTGCCGTTTCTGTAGAAAAGAGGAAAAGGAAGAGAGAGAAGGGAAGAGTGAAAGAGAGAGAAGAGGAATAGTGAAAAGTTTGATAGCAAGCTGGGCTATTTGATTTATCGATGATGCTATGTTTCGGAATTTTAAATATAACTTTGATCGACGTTGGAAAAATGATGGGTATAGTGAGAGAGTAGTAAAGAGAGAAAGAGAGAGAAAAAGAGAACTAAATGCGAGTTTTTGACGGTAGCCTATAAGTCATTCGAGAGTAAAATAAAAAAAAAATAAAAAATAAAATAGCGTACTTTTTATTGTTTTAGATTTAACGTACAAAATGTTACGTAATAAGTCTTTCAGTTGGATAAATTTGTTTTTGATAAAAAAAAAGAATAAATAAAAATATGATTTATGAATTATTTTATGAATAATGATGAATAGCGTTGTTGCGTTACTACATAAATAAATAATGTATTTTTTAACAAAAAGCCTAATTTTTATGTATAAAATCAACGAATTTTGTTACCATATAATTTTAATATTCAGTGACGTGAATCAACGACACGAATAATGTACACTTATGATATACTTACTAAATATTAAACTACTCTCTCATCATTCCAAATCAACGAAAAAAGAACAACCTTATCTTACACGTCAAGCATCCCAAGTAACCACAGCATCACGATTAAGCTAAAAAAAAAATCAAACATCAAGCAGGCGCGAGAATCATATCATCATGTACCTCAAGCTTTTCCTTCATGCTCTGCTTAATTGCCATGAAGCCACGAGGCGCTGAAGCGTTATGTGCGTCGTTACGCATTAGCATTTTCCTCGAGGCTCAGCTTCCTTCACGCGCACGTCTTCTTGATTCTTAGCTGATTATCGGCTTGAATAGACTCGTTCTTGGAACGAGCGGATAACTTGATACAGATTTTTTTAATTCTTGGTTGTGGGTGCGATAAAGGTTAAGATATATCGATTTGCTATAATCGAGATACGATGATAATAAAAAGTTTTTAAATAGATGTTAATTTTTTAGAAAAGATGTGTTTTGGGATTTTTTAAAAATGTAAATATTTGAGTTGTAGGAAATGATGTGAACAGTATTAACAATATTAACATTTTGTTAGCAAAGAGGCTCTTAATAGTTAATTGTCAAAGCGTTGGCTTCGTAATCTACGATTTGTGGGTTCGATTCCTAGCGTTCATCGTTCTGAGTTCTCTAATTGAAATACGCTTACTTAACGAGTGTCAAAAAATTTTAAAATTATTAATCTTTTTAGAAGGTTGGATTGCTATTGTATCTTTAAATATTTGAAAAAAAAAAAATTTTTTTGTCCTCTTAGGCGTAAAGTCAATTTTTAATTTTTAAACCTGAAGTTGAATTTTAAACTCAGGAAGACGAATTTTTCTTAACATACAGAGAAGAACCCTTTTACGCATATACCAGCTGAAATTTTTTGCACATGTCTATTAATACATATACCACGTAAAATTTCGTTTATATCTTTCTTTCTGCCCTCCTAGCATTGATGTGTAATTCGAGTCTCTTGCTATATACATCTAACGCAAGCTTTATCTTCCTCGTGGTTCCTCTATATCGTACAGATGGCTTTTTGGTCGTTACGTAAAAACGTATTGCGCGAAAAAAGAGAGTAGACGCTTGTTGGTGTTGCTTTTATAACGGAAAAAATCGAAACGACGTTGTGTGATGGTCGTCTACGTTTTCCACCTCGTTTTCTTTTCGTGATGCTGATGGCCTTTTTCGTGGAGGTTATTGACTGTGTCGTTGACATTGTGTCATCAGGTATAATATTTTTCTTTTACTTTTTATAGTGGTTTTTCGGTTGGAAACTTTTTATCTTGTTAATGTATTTTTTCGGTTTTGTAAATATCAAATTTATGAATTTTTAATAGAATTTAGTTTAAACAACTATATTATTGAATAAAACAGACAAAAAAAAATTTAAGTCTGTAATCACATAAAATAGCTCTACACATATCATAGCTTCGTATATTTTTCCATTCCTCAACCTAATTAGATTTTTCTCCTCATATCAAGTCATTTAAGTCTCAAAGCAACTAAATTTCAAATCGCATTTTAAAACAAGAAATACACATCCTACATCTAGCATCTCTAAAATTACATCGATTCATCAGATCCCCTCCTATAAATAAATCCAATCTTGCCATAACCACCACATAAACACACATCAGTAGTCACAAACACGCCAATCTTTCTCAATCCCCACCTCCCCCTCCTCTTTAGCACCACCAAACAATCTCAATCTTTAAATCCGCTTATCTTCCATTGTCGCACGTGATTACCGCACATCCGCGCATCCGTCACTCTTCACTAATTCAAATGATCGTCGCGATTAAGTTGTTGGCAGTCTCTCATATATACATAAATATATCTCTCCTCCGGTTGTTTCGCTCTCATACTCTGTACACATCTTACATCTAATAGAACAACATAGCTTAAGTTTTATACATTAAATAAGGTATTACATCGAAAATATGTAGTATAAAAATGGCTTAATTTTAAAATTTTTATACGAAAAGATGATATTTCTCATTAAAAACGAAAAGGAAAAAAAAAAATTATCTTAAACTCGAATATCGTCTCATATATCTTTAAAAAATTGACAAGTGAAATGTCGGAGTCTTACTCTCCTTAACCATATACGGTGTGGTAAGTATAAAAAGACAAAAAAAAAAAAAGTAAAGGATCGATCGCATTGCGCTTCTTCGCTTTTTATATATATACGAGCTATTTATTGGTCTGTCCGTAACATCGGAATAGTGTGTCTTAGAGAGCTGTCCAGTTGATGTATAAATGAACAAGTATATAGAGCTTGCATGCTGGTTTTCAAGCTACAACTTGAATTATTGTTAAGTCTTTCTTGTTACAGAAAAGAAGGAAAAAAAAGAGAAGCTTTTGATATTTTATGAAGCTTCAAATATAGACATGGTATATAATGGTTAATATTGGAAATGAAATTGATGATCGATTGTATATAAACTATTTAATTACGTGGTTTTGCTCGATTAATTTTCTTTCTTTTCTTTTTCATTTTATTTTAAAAAAGAGCGGTCTAAGATACTGGTGACTTTAATTGATGTACATTTGAAATTATTTTCTTTTATTTTTTTTCGTTTTGTAAATGTAACAGTGAGAATAATTAAATTTAGAGCTGTTACACTAAAAACAAAACTTATACTCAAGATTTAAGTGAAAGACGTTATAAAATTAAATGGATACTCGTAAAAAAAGCGAACCGTTATAAATTTAGTCATACCTTATACCCCCTACTTAATTTTCTTTCCCCTCTTTTTTACTATTTATTTAAATAGACAGTTTTATTTTATATTTTGTATAAGCTTGGTAGGGATTACAAATAAAACGATGCTCACGTTTAATTAGTAAATTTTTTATTATATGTATAAAATTTAATGTAATTGTATATATACACTGTATATTTTGTAGAGAGAGACCATAGTGCGATAAGAAAATACAAGTAATCACTTTTTCCAAATAGCTTAACTTGGCATGGATGATTACTCGTTCATAAAACTGTATTTTCCTTACTCGTTATGGTAAAGATTTTATAGCGTTCTATATAAAAAAATTTCATTTTATTTATTTAATTTAATTTAACAACCACAATTACAAAATCAAATACAAACATTCACTTAAACCCAGAAATTAAAGTAATACTCAGTATCACATTTAACAATATTACATTTTTTTTACTTATCAATCATAAAAAATAATCCAGCAATGTTTACCAACAACTTTTTTCTTAAAAATAAACAAATCGATATTTTATACAACCAAGTATATATACTTATACACATACGAGTTCGTATCAAAGTTTGCAAGTATATACACACAAAAGCCACAAGACGGTAACCTTATATTATCCCAGTACTTGGCATTCGGCATTGAAAGAAAGAAAAAGAAAAAAAAAGTAAGAAAGAACCAGAAATAAAGAAGCTCGCCGCAGAAAACGAAACAGTAGCTGCTTTTCGCTATACTGCGGTGTATCTATATGTATGTATGTATGTATGTTGGCTTTACTCGTGAGAAATCTCGGATATATAAACTCAGATAAGACAAAGGTATGTATATACGATATCGCGTAGAATCGGCCAGGAGTGTGTGTATGCCAACTCTCTCTCGTTCTCTCTTTCATTCTTTTTCTCTTTTTGTGTGAAAAGCCGCGTTAAAGCGTTGAAAGTTATACTGGTATGGAATGTAGTGAGTATATATGGTAAGAGAGAGTGGGTGGGATATAAGGGATTGGTATAAAGAGGAACCTAGTTTATTCTCTATAACTGCAAGTATCGTCTTATACTTGGAGAACCTTTTCTTTTCTTATCAAGTTATAAAAATTTTTTCACCACTTTATAATTATATGTTTTGTGGAAATCCATGTAATGGCAGGACAAATCATAGTCTTCTTTATTAACAGTGACTGTCTCTAAATCTACAACTATGACCAAATTCAGGGTATTCTTTTACAGCTCTGCCTTTTTTTACTAATGACCTGCAAAGATTTCTGCATAATTTCTATTGTAAATTTTCTTACAACATTTACTTTTCATATGTCAATTGCATTTTTACATTCATTGCAGTAGCAAACAAAGTGCATATACCAAAAATTCACCTTCACCATCTCTGAGTCCTCAATATATCTATCTAAACATAAAAGACACTTTACCTCCAACAAAGTTTGAAAGATTCAACGTAGGAAGAGGGGGGGGGGGAAGAAAAAGAAGAAATCGCTTAGTCCCCCAACCCTTTAATCTCATAGCTATTGCAAGATGCCTGAGGACTATATCGGCGCGACTGGTCGCTGCACATCAAAGGTTTATCCTTTGAGGCACACGCTTCTATCTCTGCCTTCTCCTCTTATTCTCTGTATATCCTTTAGGAACGCGCTGCTGCAAACTTGTAAAATCGCTATTGACCTGTCTTCTCTCTTTCTCTTCCTGTGGTCATCTATACAGCGATTACTGGTCATTCGTCCAACTTGTCTTTCTCGTATAATATATATTTATATATATCTATACCACAGTTTCACGATGACAAGAACGACTATAGTATAGTAGAATAAAGAAGGATGACGAAGATACTGTGACTGAAAGGACAATCTGTAATGGACGCGAAAGCGTACACGTCGTTTGACCAAGAACCGGGTATATAAGGAATTTCTTGTTGTATTGGATTGAAAAGTCCTTTGTTGCTCTGCGCACGTGTATTGAGATTGAAGTTGAGGTTCACGATGTATCTATTTATTCGTGTTGTTCTCGATGTTGTTGTGGATGACCGAGAGATGTGTGTGCATGGGAGAGAGAATAAAGATGATAGTATCGAGAGAAAATTTGTTAAGAGGTATATAGGATTGAGAGATAAATGGGATTGAAGTCTTATTGGGAGATTATGTATGTTAGGTACACTTGCAAGAATTGAATTGATTTAAATGTATTTTTTTGGGGGGTTAGTGATTTTGATTTTTATTTTTTAATAATTTTAAATTATTATAAATTGTAAACGATCATTTTATTTTTTTTTATTTATTCATTTTATTACTTAATCATTTATTTATTATTTTTCACATGTAAAATAAAAAAAAACTTTATTTTACTTTAAAACCACACACGAAACTATCATTTACAAAAGTAAAGCTATACCAAGTGAAATTAAGACATCAAGAGTCATCATCTATTTCCATTGATTACAGCTCAATCTTAAAAAAAAAAAAAGATATAAAAACATACAGACACAAATCCAAGTCTGCAGCATCCTACTTACCAACATTCCAAAAGTCTGCAGCACTGCTGCTGCACAAAACATATACTACCCGGTGTCGAGAGCCAAAATCTCAAGCGTTCATTCTTCTTTCCATCCTTTCCGCCCAGAATAAAAAAAAAAAGAAAAAAAAAAAGAGAAAAGCATCTAGGACGCCATAAATAACAAGGTAGCACACAGCAGACCCACAACATCTTCAGCCTCACCTCCCCTAACATATACATGTATATATATATATATATATATATATATATATATATATATATATATATCCAGAAAGAAGAAACAATCAAGCCGGCAAAATTCATGATGTGTGTGTGTGTAGGGTATAAGATGCATTCAAACATACACACATACATACACACAAACTAAAAATCGCGGGTTGCCGAGAAGGACCTCACATGTCGTTCTTCACGTTTTATACTCCTTGCTGCCACTGGCTGTATAATAGGGGAGAGATACTCGTGTGCGTGTTGTGTTTTAAAGTTGCAACCGCTCTGCTGCTGCACATTGCAAACGATTTCCGCCCCGGTAGTTTCCCATGATTGAGATACATAATCTTTTATAGCTCGTCGATCATGTGTGTGCATATGTATATATGTTTTGGGGATGTGGAATGGTGGATGAGGATTTTTGGTGTGGGGAAGAATAGAAATGTTGGATGACTGTGTGTTAAGATTTGAGAGTTGGAGAAGAAAGGTAGAGTTGAGATGGAAGGCAAGGAAACAAGAAAGATAAAATTTGGATCTAGACGCATATAATATGTCGAGATTGTAATATAGGGGAAAGTCCCCTAGCATGGGTCAGCTCTTAGTATGGATCACTCGCAGTTTCCAGCTTCCTAAGCTATATGGCGCCTCCGGACCAGGCAAATAAGTTGCAGTTTTGCGACTTATTATACATAATCCGAGATCATTAATTTCCGCTTGATGCTTCAAAAGTTACAGGCGTTTTAAGCAGTTGTTCTATTTTTCGTGTGCAGAAAATTAATTTCGACAGCCTGCCATATTTACCCCAATCAACTTTATGTTCCGAGCAATTTTTTATCTTAAAGTTCAACTCTTCAACAGTAAATCCCCGCCTTGCTGATGTTTTTATTTGCTTTCTTCGCGGAGCTACATTTAATCTACTAAAAAGTCAGTGGCTCCTAGTATGAGTCAGTCCGCTGTCCCCCAGTATGGGTCTAGTTATTTAATACACCTTTTTACAAAAAAAAATCAACTTTGTTTAAAAGAACTTAAAATCATTCAGAACATCTCAAAATATTGTAAGATAGTCAATTTGGCGACAAAAAAACATTCGGCAGGCGTCAGATGCCCAAAAATATGAATTTTTAATATGCAGCTTATATAATCGGTTATTAGCTATTATAAGTTATAAAATTATTGTAATATTTTCGATAAATACATTACATTTTAATTTTTAGATAAGTTTAGTAAGCCTTAAACCCTTAATATCTATGAAAAATGTAGGTGACCACTCTTTGAAAAATGCTAATAAAAAATTTTCTTACGCAGATAAGGTCACAAAACTTTTTGCACTTGTAGAAGGGTGTTTGACGCACAAAATCTTTTTTTAAAATTGAAAATTGGTCCACTCGTTCAAAAGTTACAGGCAAAATGGTTATGGGGACCTATACTAGGAGACTCTCCCCTAAGCTTGATTTTAGAGTAAAATTGAGTTTTAGTGATTTCTTGGCATGTTTTATTAATATTAATGTACTAAAAAGATGTTTTGGGTGATATCATATTAATTTGAATTGCGTTGCTATTATATAATTAATTTGAAATATCAGAATTACTGATATGTTATGACAAACAAAATTAATGTTATTAATGTAAATTTTATTCGTTTATATTTTGCAATATCTTTTAGCAAAACCAAAATTGTACACTGAATACTCTTTGACAAATATAATATGCTTGATAAAACATAAGCCTTTAATATAATATTTTACTTAATTTTCTAAATTAATGGTCGTCATGAAACTTACACCAATATTTTACGCCGAATTAAATTAATATTTTAAGCTATAGGAATAGCACATAATTAAATGTAAGGCTTATCGTAAACGATTAAACATGAAATTACAAATAATTATAAAATGAATTCACTTTTACAAATTCAATAAACTAAGGCACAAAATTAAAAAGCGAAAACAATTTCTAGATACACGTATATTCTATCACAAAAATAGTAGTAGTACTAGCTATTCGTAGAAAAAATCCTTATTTTTTCTCTCAAAGGCTCAAAATTTCATGAGTACACACATCCGGAACATATATGTAGCCAAGTGCAAGCCCACAGTCGTATTTTTGTCACGTACAACATCTCCTCTCTCTCTCTTTCTCTTTCAGTCTGAGAGTTGTTTAGATTGGCAGAATTTGCGCAATGCAACATATGCTCGTCCTTCCACTTCCGCAAAATCCGTTCCAAAGACAGCAAGTCTTGGAGGGAAGAAAAGTTACTTTTTACTTTTATTTAAATTTTTTCATTTATTTTGTTTTATTATAGTAAAAAAAAGTAAACAATTTTTTTAATTTTTATTATTTAATAAGTAAAATAAGAGAATCATCAATATTTAATATAACTGATTGAAAAAAAATATAAAATTATTTATAGCTTGGTCCAGAGTATGCATACTTCAGTTTGATAAAAACAATTAGTAATAAATAAAAATTTAACATTGATACTTAATATAAAACGAACCAGCGATTCTTCAAACAACCAACTAAATTACTCACATATTTAATTGGAAAAAAAGAAAAACAGTAGATGGGGTCTCGGTGTAACTCGATCAGTAAAGTTCAGGCTTCGTAATCTCTAGATTGTGATGGGTTCGATTCATGGTGCTTACAGTTTGTCATTTCCGAGCCCTAGCCCTAAATACACTTATTAGAGAGTTAAAAAAAGGCTTTAAAGATACTTATTACAAAATTTATCTATTAACGTTGATTTCTGCTTGGACTTAAATTTATTAAAATTAAATCTTATATAATTTTTACGACTATAATTATAACACTTTTTTTTTTAATTAATTGTTATTTTGAAGATAATATATCTAGAGTTGTCCAGATATCATAGTATATTTCGACACTAAAGGGTAAGTCGATTTTTTAGCGCATTGGACGATTTTCGCCCGAGCAAAGCGAGCTAAAAAATCACTTACCCACCAGTCTCAAACGATATTTTATATCACGACAGCCTAAAAATCATTACAGAGTTGAGATTTTTAGATTAGAGTGATATAATAATTATTATTATAATCATTACTTTTAAAAAACTTACTTTTATTTTTTTAAATGTTTTAATTAATTTCAAATCAACTTAAAACCGACTATCACAACAAGCTAAATGAAATTTTTTTAAATGCAATTAGACTCAAAATTCAAAAATCATTTATTTATTTACATTTCTGAGCGTTACCCGATAGTCCACTTAAAAAAAAATGTATACATCATATCATCACAAGAAATCCTTTCCAAAAAAAAAAAAAGAAAAGCAAAAAAACCCAGAAAACTCACTATCAAAGTCCAAAAGTCCCTTTTTTTTCCCAATCTTACCAGATCATCCATCCAGTCGTATACGGTAGCTTTTACTTCTCTTAACACTCATTCTTTCTCTCTCTCTCTCTCTCTCTTTCTCTCAGTCCCCGATAATGCGCGCGACCTGGCTAATTTACGATTTCGCCCACGGCACACACACTTGAATCGAGTATACACGTGTGCAGCGCACATCGGCACGATCACTTGGCCCCTCGGCTCTTTTTCTTTCTCGAACCTGTTTTCAAGACTCTCTTCTTTCATTTCCTTCTTCTTCTTCTTTTTCTCCTTGCAGGTTCCACTGCAGAAGGATTTCTTTCTTTTTTTTATTTTATTTTATTTGCCTGGTGAGCGGGATTCGTTGAACAACAACGCAAGAGCAAGGCGTACATACTATACATGCTTGGAGACTTGGCTTTGACGGCTTTGCGATCTTGTTTCTTTCTTTTTTTTTTTACTCTTTTTTTTTCTTCTACTTACTGAGCTTGTCCCTTACTAAAATAGGACGTGCTCTTGATGTAAAAGACTTGCTTTTCCTAATTACAGAAAGAAACTGACAATACGTTTTTCTAAGCATTTATTTAAAATCACGAAGTTTGATTTGATATTGTTTAAAATTTTTACACAACTTTAATTTATATTTTTTATTGCATACATATTTTGTTTCAACACTTCACCATATACTTTGTTAACATTCGAAATCAAATAATTTTGTAGCGATGTTACAAGATAATATATTTTACAGTATACGACGAAATTTGCTCGCTCATATACTAGCATATTTTATACAAAAACAGTGAGAGGTGAGAGAGAGAGAGAAAGAGAAAGAGAGTAGAAAGTTAGGGTGACGTTAACGTTGATTTAATTCGTAAAAGCCATGTTACCCAGGGTGCACAAGACCCAAAGCTACATAAGCTTATCTTTATCTCTCTCTCTTTCTCTTTTGTACCTAAAATTAAATATATTTTTGGTATGGTAAAACTTACATGAACATACGTACACACATACATTTCTAAAATTTCTAAACCATAAATTTTCATTCCCTGAATTACATTTGAATTGTGGTAAAATGGATAATATGAAAGGATAAAATGAGTCGTTTTAATGTATAATAAACTTTGTTTATTTAATTTTATGTTTATTACATTTATTATGATAGCTAAATATATGCTATATTGTGTAGTTTTGTTTTTTATTAAATTTTCAAACATTTCTGGTATTTCTGTAAAGTTAAAGCGGAATAATAAAATTGTATACGATATGTAGTTAAAATCAAACAAAATTTCTGTAACTTATCGCGAGAAATGTAATATTCATTAAACTAACAATGTACCACTTGCAAGCTCCAAAATCAACATTTTTTGAAAAATAAAAAAAAACATTAAAACAACATATGCAAATTCACAAAAATCATCACATGCAACAATAATTCGTTAAAATTAAAGTAATCCTATGTAAAAATATCCATATTAACTATCCCTCTATTTCATCATTAGCTAATTCCAATCCCACTTACTCTAAATCCAAGCACACATAATTAAATCATGCATCAGATCCAACTAGTTTCACTCTATGTGTATCAATAACCCGGAATGAATAATGAATACTTGCAAGGAAATATACATATACATATGCATATAAACGATTGACCAAGCCTCTCTTTCACTCGTCGTCCTGTCCAATCTGTACATACACATACATTCAGATTCATTAAAAGCGCATGTTAATTTATGCTCGTGGTAAAAGAGACCAGGCGTTTACGTTTACGTGTCGTCGAAACAATTTAAACGCTTGGGAGAATTTACACGTCCGGGTATGTTTATATGTTTATATGTTGAAATAAAGTACCATATGAGCAGAAAAGAAATGTAGCTATTGGTAACGGGTGTGTGTATTTAAATATATAAGCATCAACGGGTTATTTGACCGAAGAAAAGAAGCAGCAGCTTAATTAAGTTCTTTTCAGATATAAATATATATATTTCGTTGGAGGCTCGTTTCCGTGTCGATGAAATTATGCAAAACGTGTGATTTGCTCTCTTATATCTGTACGAATATTCTGACACCTTGAGCAAAAGCTACATGCCAGACGAGCTTAATATGCATTTTTACGAAAGGATCGAGAATGGAATTTTCGCTTTATGGGTATGATATGTTCGATCGCTTTTTTTTTCAAGTATGCGTGGTGTGTGAAATTGATATAGGGATTTGGATACTGATATCATGAGATTGGTGCTTATTTGCAATTTTCAGATTTTGTTGATGACTTAAAAGTGTTTTTATGATATTCTGCTCTCGTTTTTAGATATTTTTTAGAGCAATCACATTTTTATATATTCAATTAGAAATTGAAGTTTTTTGTAATATTAAATATAAGTGTAAAATGATTTATTAAAATACCGGTTTAGAAATTGATAAAAATGGTACGTCAAAAGAAGAGGTCTCCACAATTGCTTAGTTGAGTAGCGCATTGGTTTTGTAATCCACAGATCAGGGGTTCGATTCCTAGCGTTTATAAGATTAAGTTATTGTAGGAGCTCTTTATCCGAAATATATTTAGCAAAGTATCGAATAAGGCTATTATTAAAATATTAAAATATTATGCGCTTACTGCAACGTGACTTAAATTATGGAATAATAATTTTTTTTTTTTATTTTGTACTATCTATAAAACATGTGTCATTTATTTTTTTTACTATATGTTTAAAATTGCTTGCTCGTGTGAAATGTGACGCTTACGTAGAAGACTCATCCATTCGCTTTTCAAACGCACATGCCATCCAACATACGTCAATTTTACGACAATACCACAAGCTTTCCGCAAAGTAAACACGAGTTTCAAAAGAACGAAAAAGTCTAACCGAAGATCCATGACTCTCAATGTCAAGAATGAAATTTTAACCACAACCAGCTTCCTTCTTTTTCTGTCTCTTATATATCTGTAAAAATATACACTCGCATGTCACTCGTACGTTTATTCGTATGGTCGAAAAAAAGATCCTCAACGTCGCGGAGGAAATAAAAAAGAAAGCCTAATTATACGTGGACAAGTATAATTTTAATGCATTGAAATGACCGGTTGTGTATGAAATGTATATGTTCTTTAGAAAAGAAGTCCCTTGAAAAAGGACTGATTGACGGGTACAGATCGCAATCTGCATTGGTATGAGAAACTTGGATAAAGAGATTATTTTAATTTTGCTCTTGTGATTCGCAAAAATGTAATATATGAGTGAATTAATTGAATTTTTATTTTTGCTTTCTTTTTTTTGGCTTCCAAATAATTTTAATTAATTTTGTTATGTTTTTGGATGAATATGACGAATTGGTTCTTTTTAATTTGAATTTCAGAGATTAGATAAATATTTTAAATGAATTTTTATTTTACGTGAGATTTATTTATTTTAAATTTGATATTTTTGGAATGATTTCAAAAATTTTAAATTCATTCAAATATATAGTTAATGACAAATATATTTAATTAAATAAATAAGCATTTGTTTATTTTATACATACAACTTTCCATCAGTAGTCATTAGACTTTATGACATACTAAATATATACAATAGACATTAAAACATGACAAATGAAAAAGCATTGCGTCTCATATCGTTTCATCAAAAAAAAAATGATATCTCGACAACATAAACATAGTTTTTCAATTTAAACCACTAACATCAAAAATAGCGATAAGCAAATATACAAATTCTTTTTTTTTTTTTTTGTATCTATCATTTATCTGACAGTAATTATTTATAAAAGAAAATAACATTACCATAAAGTGTCTTAAATTTTTCTTGCGCAAAAATCATTTTACATAATTTCCCGTATGTAGCGTAATACCACACACACACACGTGTATTTGCTCCTTCTCTCTCTTACGAATTAGTCAGTGATTAATTATTTGATAAATATTCGTATTCAATTAATATTTTTTCCTTATTTTCTTACAAGCCAAATCAGTAGCTCTCACTTACTCGCAATCCATACATAAACACATACCTACATATGATATAACCATATACATACATGTATCCAACCATATCAGATAATATAAATCAACTGAATTAGCATAAGTATGATTTATCCTCGTCGAACTAATTGAATCCTATCCCCCCCTAACGACTAATATATCAACCTTCAAAACACTTTAGCTTCCAAATGTTGCATAATTTGCAACTTGAAATCACAACTTTTTTTACTTATTTATGCGCAAGCTCGCCTTTTTCTACAATCTTAGATGCATAGGTCGCGAACTTACTGTCGTCGATACGGGTTACCTTCTAAGATATAAAATTAATTCAGCAAGTCTCAGATGACTTTTATTATGGAATTTTCCATATGAATAGACTAAGAGAAATGGAGATATATATATATATAGGTTAATGTGAATGTGAAATGAATTATTGCACATTTGAATTCTTGAGTATATTAATGAGCTGTGATTGCTGCTGTTAAGACTGACGATTTTCATATGTGGTGGTGTGTTAGTATGTTGAATTGAGTTTCTCTATGTGTTGGTATATAATATGAGAAATTTAATGAAAAGTGACGGGCGATGATAGTCGTGAAACTACGCATACAAATATATGGTATCTTATTAGCTATGTGGTGTTTATTAATTAATGATTAGAAAAATTGTGATATATATTTATTTATATGAAAATAAATATTTCTTTGATCTGACATGTGTAATCAATTGTTAATTGAATTTAAACTTTTGACGTTTACAATTCATTAAGAAAGGGGATATTTTTGTAATTTTATTAATAAATTAAATATAAATTTTACCGTTAGAAAGCATTAAAATAAAAACGAACGTTTTAATAAATTTTTATTTCGTTTTATGATGAATGAGAATCGCAAATAAAAATCAAATCTTAATAAAAGTAAAGAAAAAGACTTAAAAAAAAATTCAAACAGAAAAAAAAAATCCGTTATAAATGTCACAATTTATTCAGCTTTTAACAAAGTAAAGAAAAGCTCAAGAAACGTGAAAAGCAAACCGCATGAAATACCAAGTACATATAGATCCAAAGCAACTATCTATACACAGACATATAGTAGATAACCAAGCAGCAGCAGAAGAATCAAGTCTGTGGTTGTTCTACCGATAGTATACATATATACATTCACAATACAAGCGTAAAGACGAGATACGAGAGTAAAAGAAGAAGCCCAAGGAAAAGCACAGGTTAAAAGACAGGCAAGTGAGTGAGTGAGAGAAGCCGAGTATTTCTCAAACTGAAATCCCTGAAACTATATATACTCGAAATTGCTCTTCGCGGCTTCAAAGTTTCGACGAGGCTGATGCTGTTGCTGCTACTGCTATTGCGTAGATGAGACTACCTTTGGAGGCTTTATCTTGAGGCTTGGATTTTCACTTGATCTTCTACTACTGCATCAAATGTTATGTTTGATGCTTTTTAATGTAACTTCAAATGGATTTTGATGTCAAAAAATTTATTTAGATGTGTTGGTTTTTTTTTCAAATTGATTGAGAATTAAGAAATTTTTTTGGTAACGATAGGAAAAATTGTGACAATTGGTGATATCCAATTTATTTTTTTGCAATAATGTCTTTAACTTATTTAAAAGTATTGAGTTAATTACACATTTTTATACCTAATAAGGATTGTGATGATAAAAAATAATTCAATTTTAACTCAATAAAACTATCGAGTTAATTTCGAATTACTTGATAAAGTAAATCACATTGGCTATTGATATAATAAAATAGAGGTAACGATTAATAATCAATTGAATAATTGTAATAAGATTTATAATTCAAAAGTAGTAAGTCTATTACCGTATAACAGCCCAACTTTTGCAGCTAGGAAAAAAAAAATTGACTGAAAGCTTTTAACTCAATAAAAAGAAAAAAAAAGCAACCATTTGATGGCTTGAAGCTCGATTTGGATTGCCCGTATTTTACGAGCCATGGGAACTGAGGCTAGAAATTAATCGGAAATTGGCACGTTTGCATGGATGAGAAATTTTCGTTGGCTATTTGTGATTGGATGCGAGATAGCTTTTGAGATGAGTTGGATTTTTTTTTAGTGTTCTCGTGGCTATGGAAATAAAGATGGTTTTTTATCTTACTGGGCAGTGTGGTGTATTTAAGGTGTAAAATTATATGAGATATGAAATATTTATTCAACTAGCAAAATAAAATATATGTATGCAAATATAATTTATTGTAAAAAAAAAATGAATTAATTTCTAACTCGTTTATTTCGTAACGTCCAGTTAAATTTAATACTCAATTAGGTAAATACTTGATATGATTTAAAAAAAAATTCATTTATATATCGACGTATTCGCAAAAAAATAGTTTTCTTGGTACTGACTTTCCACTATCAGGCTAAACTTTATTTCAAAATTAATTGGCCAGATTTTCTCTATACCTCAACCTTCAAAAAAAAAAAAACACAAATAACAACTAGCCAACGAAACTTAACACAGCAATTATCCAATAATTAAATTATCACAAAATCTAATACAAACCAGTAAAACATTCATCGAGAAAATACCACCAATTAGCAAAAGAAAGTCGTGTTTTAACATTATATCCCTCCTCTTTTTCCTTAAAAAAAAATTCAATCCATCAATTCTCTCTACCACAAATTAATCACATACCCAATATTAAGATTTTCCCAAACCACGTAAATTTATATATATAAAGTAATCTTTCAAATCCAAAGAATCCGCATACACTTATATATACTTTCCTTAACACAAGAAAGCACAAACGAGTTCCCTCCTCTTTCTTATACCATATACCACTAAAAACACGCTGAGTTTTCTTATCGTTCGACGAAATCGTATTTGCCCGTATATAAAGTGCCTTATATGCTTGCGCGATATTGAGCCGTGTAATGGCTTTATTTATAAAGCAAACTATACTCTGCCTGGGCAAAACAAACCACAGCGTGACTCGTTTCTTCGACGCGTATAGAAATTTTCACAATTTTTTTTTTAAACAAGCTGAGCGTAAATTCTAATCGCGGATCAAGGCAAAATATTTTCCTTTTTTTATTTTTTTTTATTGCTATAACGTATAACGAGGATTTGAAATATCTTGGTAATTAATAATGACAAATTAGATGCTCGATGAATTTTTGTGGCTTGTGCAACGAGAGAGAAACTTGACTGTGTGTGTGTGTGTATATATACTACTTTGCTTATATCCAAAAGAGAGAGAGAGATGTAGGCAATAAGCTTGTGGAATTCCGTTATTAATTAATGAGGGTGGAATTTAATGTGGTATTATATATATGGCTATTTATTATTTCGATACGTTATTTGGTCGAGTGGATAATTTCGGGATCGACGTGTGATTTTACGTTTTTGCTTTTCGTTAATTGATTAAGAATGCAAATTGAATATGATTTTATTTTTTTCTTGATTTTGTTTCTTTTATGTGAGTTCGAGTTATTTTAGTAATGAGATTAAATATTTTATGATGTAATTATAACTATTTTATTATGAGCGGTTATATTTATTTATTTTAATATGATTCATGCTGTCTTTTGATAAAGTAAAATTATTTAATAATAATTAGGATAATGAGTGTTGTTGCTGTAATTAATATTAGTAAGGCATTATGATTTAAAAATAAAGATTAATAAAAATTATGAATATTAAATTAGAATCAATAAAAAGTTGAAAAAAAATTTTATTTATACGAAAATTAAACGTGTCTACACATCCATTAATTCAAGTTAAACTCAATGTAATTACATTTTCCTATACAAACATTCAAAACAAAAAAAAAAAGAGAGAGCAAAGATCTTTCCAAGGTTAATAAAAAAATAATTTTCCTTTGATACCTAAAAAACTTTTCTTTTCTTCTCAAACATCTTTTACACAAAACGAGAAAAGAAACTAAACTTCCTCGGGCAATGATGAACGATTCAGTGATTACGAAGTTTTTTTTTTTGCTTCTCCTCCTCCTCCTTTTCTTCCATAATCCATTTCGAGGAGAAAAACTTGATAAGTTTAATAAAGCCGCTGTACTTTTTTTTTCTTTTCTCAAAGTATAAGAGAAAGAACAAGAATACCTCAGCCGATAAATTTATCATGAAATATATTTTCCAGACACAAGACAGAAGGTAAAAAGCTCGCGGCGAATTACGCAAAAGAGCGAATACGCGCAAGCTTCAAGCTTTTGAGGAAAAATCAAATAAAAAAGTGTAATATATAACTTGCGAAAAATAATAATAAAAAGAAAAAAAGAAAAATAAGAATATGAAGTAAAATTAATTTTATATTCTCAACGAGTATAAAATAAAAGTGAAGTAAGTCGAAAAGTAACGAAAATAAAAAAGAATAATACCGGGTGTAGAGATCGATCTGTAACGATTGCTTTAGCTGTTCCAATTCCACGATACAAAATGTCTACGCCCAAGAGAGACAATAGGACACACAATCATCGATTGGTGTCTATTCGTTGTCACATATTCACGATAGGGTGTACATAAACTCGATTGGTCTTTTATTTAAACGAGTCCAGCTCTCACACACACTGGACGTATGCATACATACTTTGAATTCTTATTTTTTTTTTTATTCTTGAAGTTTATCTTATCTTGTGTTTTTTTTTTATTGGATTCCTGATGTTATATCTTATACTGAGAAAATTAATGCCAATCACGTTTATAAGACCGCCTGCGGCTTTACTTACTTTTAAAGTTTGTTTGGCAGTTGTAAGAAGAAAGTGCAGTTTATTTTTTTTTTTCAAAAGAATTTTTGTCGATCGATATTGTGATATTGCATCGTGAGATGTGTCGATAAGTGCTTTTTTTTTATATGTTTATATCGTGGATATATTTTTGATATTTGGTTTATTTATTTTAAAGGAGGTTATTAGGTCGAAAATTTTATGTTAAAATTTGGAGTTTATACGAGAATATTGGTGTTAATCAAAAAAAGACGTCAATGATGAATCAACAATTGTTTAATTAATAATCGTGGGAAATTATAAATTCAAACATATCATCGTTACGTAATCCAATTTGACAGAATCAGCCTATATACACATAAGCATAACCAACCATTTATTAAGTAACTCAATATATAAACACACGACAAAGTCAAACTACAATATTCACCCAATAAAAGTCTCAATTTTCTCCACTATATAATTACATTATACGATATTTAACCCTTCGATCTTAAACGTCGTACCATATAGTAGTAGCAGCAGCAAATAAGACAACCGTCTCTTTTATCTATTATGTCGTATAGAACCGATAAATTTTGTGTTTAGAAAGTTGTCTCATTCTCCCTTCTCATTCGCGTACAACTCTTGTATCACGAACAATCGACAGTTAATTAATCTTGTTCCCACTTAAAATGTCCCCTCCTTCTGTCGTACTTTTATACTAATAATCGTTCGATACCTGCTTATATATATACTCGTAACTATACTTCTCTCTCTTTCTCTCTCTTAAGCAAGATCGGTTTTAATTAATGAAAAGCCAAGCCTTCGCTTCTATAGAGAGAAAACTAATGAGACAGAATTAATCGGTCCCAAAGCTCTCTATATCTTTCGGGCTTTAATGCTCTCTGACTGACGAAGCGGACTCTTTATGTTATATACCGAGAGTAACTTGTGTATACGAAAGTATATAAGCAGGTATCAAAATTTGTTATGTTATATAGGAATTCTTTTGAAAAAAAAAATCGGTTGATTCAATGACGATCGGTTGAGCTTTTGAATATTATGTGAAATTGATTGACTGATTGATTGATATGGTGAGTTTTAATTTTTATGTAATTTAGATAGTTTGTTAAGTAGGGGTTGTGAATCAATTGTGATTGTTTGGTTTTGTTATGGAAATGAGAGATTAGAGTGCAATTTTTGCTGGTTGGTTTTGGTATTTATGAATGCTTATAAAAAATTAAAAAAAAAAATATAATTAAAAAATGGGATGTAAAAAAAAAAAAAAAAAAAAAAAAAAAAAAAAAAAAAAAAAAAAAAAAAAAAAAAAAGCTATATTCAATTACCACACTCTTACATTATGAAATCGTAATGATACCAAAGCGTTATTAATTTATAATTTCTCAAAAAAAGAACACTACGAAAAGCCAAATGAAATTAATAACACAGAAGCAACCCCAAAATTTGTCTTAATAGCCAGTAACATAGCACGAAGAACAAAATTTTTAATCGACTCTTCCATAATGAGGTATCATTAAGTGTAGGTACACACGGTGGTCCAGGTTGTAGATCGGTCATCCCAATCCCCAGAAAGTCTGCAAAAGCGGTAGAGAAATTGAAAAACCAAGCACGTATAACATACGTCAGTATTACTGGCCAGCCAACTATACGCGTATACTTTGCGCGACGTGGTTGGTATTATTACCTTTTACTAAAGTCTAAGCTCTCGTTAGCTTTATGCTTGTGTATGTATGTGGATGATAATATTGAGTGCACGGGCTACCGATAATTAGGGATAATCAAGAGCAATCGGCCTTACTATAGTAGACCGGACGTTGACGGACGTTGTGTGTGTTGGCTATGGTTAATGTTGTGTAATAGTATGTGGTAAGCGAGCTTAAGTTTTAGTGAATTTAATGTATTGAGATTGTGAGTTATGTCTTTTGATGGTGAGATTTTTTTTTTTTTTTTTGTTGGTGGTGTAGGATATTTATTGATGGATTTTAGGGAAATCAATAGGGATTTGGTGATCGATTGGGTTATAGTGAGATTTTTAATGTTGGGTTTTGAAAATTTTTTATGATCGGAAAATTATAAATGTGGAACGTGTCATTTTTGTAGAGAGTAATATAAAAGGTATTGTAAAATAATAAAAATTCAAAGATCAATGCTACTAAAACACATCTTGAGTAAAAATTACTACTGAACTTACGACTTGTTAAAAATTATAGATCACTAAATTTCAATTATTATTTCTTTTTTCCAAGGTAGTCGTTTTCATATTGAAATATGAATATTAAAAAATTTTGTTACAAATGACGATAAAATTTTACGACAAGTTTATCACATAAAAAAAAAAAAAAAAACTAAAATCAATTTTTTCTCAAGCAGTAAAAAATTTATCTGTAATATTACTCTTTTGATGACTTACTGCGGAACACATAAATGACAGATCAATTTAAATCAAATCTCAATATTTTTATTATTTTTTTTTCGATTTAAACGTCATTTCACAAAAATACAGTTTCACAAACATACAATAACAAAAAGCATTTTTACCGTACGTTGTTTTCAAAAAATATATGCCAAGCTATTCAATCGTAACGAAAGATAAAAAAAAAAAATCAATCACGCTTGAATATATATCTTCGTGCTTACCATAACTGCTCATCGTTTCTTCTTTTTTTTTTTTTTTTTATTCAGTGAAAAACGCCAAGTTATCCAGAATCTCCGATAATCGAACGATCGCTAGCGGGCAAAGAGTCGATGAAAATATGCCACATATATCGCGCATCGTTTACTCGGTGCATACATTGTGTGCTGGTTTGCAAATGTTCTCTGTTGACCCCGTGGCGATGCTCACGTTTGTAGTACTCTTGAATTTTTTTTTTTTTTTTTTCGAGGAAAGAAGGAAAGATTAAAAAAGAGAACTTGACGGAAAATGTAGATGAGTGGACTGATTTTTTTTATTGAGTTGCTCGATTTGAGTTTGAATTGATTTTTGATCATGAGATAGAAAAAACAATTCTTTTGATTACAGCAGATTTATTTGTATTATAAAATAATATTATGAAGAATAAATTTTATATTGAAATTGAATTTTTAATTAAAAGAATTGTTTTTTCTATCTGGCGTACAATTTTTTGTCTGTAAACAGTGTAAATTCTGTTTAATTTTCGTTTATTCGTGGAAAAATATTTTGACGTGTGCTTAATAAAGTCTTTGTTAATATATCATACATATTCTTGACTTTCAAATTATAAAATACTCGTACGTAATCCTGTTTAAATATTATATTCCCCAGTGATAACTTTAATTTTCATATATTTTATTTTTTAAAGTACTATATTTATAATATATTAATACAATATTTCTTGTTTTGTGATTACAGGTAAGCAAATTCTTCCTTTCGCCAATGAGATAAATTAATAATGTTTATAAATAACCAGAATGGGTAAGTTATTTTAACGGTTTTAAATTTACAAATATGTTTAATGTACTCAATGGGACAAATTTAAATGTCCCATTTAAATTAAAAAACATATTAAGAATTTAAATATCTTGATATATTTCAAATGTCATTCATTAAAAATTTTTATCTCGTTAAATAAATTATACCAATGCATCAATTTATTATTTTTCTTTTTTTTGTAAAAAACGAATAATAAAATAAATAACATTATTTATCTTATAAAAAAAAAAAATAATAATAATAATAATAATAATAAATAAACAAATTAAAAATAACAATAGACACAAATAAATAAAATTTGAGTGAAACACGCGCTGATAACCGCATTTTTCTCTTGCTATAAAACGAGTATACCTTCATCATTTGTATCTCTTGCGTGTCCTCGTTAAAAAAAAAAAAAGGAAAAATCTTAACGACACCGAATACAAAAAGTAGGTAAAACTTTAAGTACGACTTTAAGCCTCTCTTACTCCCAAAAAACAAAAAACAAAAAAAAAAAAAAGAACCTAAAAAAGAAGAGCGACCCAGTAAAAGATTGTAAACCCGTCAAGAAAGTGTCAATCCTCAAGACTCCTATATATTCGCGAAAAATCTAAAAGCCCACGTACAGGATCAAAGTATAAAGGAAAAGAATATTAAGATAATCCAAAGCTTCAGCATCGAACTTTTCACATCTAGTCTTTGCATACATTTTTTTTCTTTCTTCTTTTTTTTTAATTTGGCCACAAGAGAAAAGTCAGTTTCTTCGCTATACGTGAATGAGCCATATGGAGATAGAGAGAGGGGGTGTGGACGAAGGAGATTGTAAGAGGCGTAAAGACAGGGTTCAGCGGCCTCCGGCGAGTACGTCTTGTCTTCCTCTTCTTCTTCTTCTTCTCGCTACTATATACTCTTGTAAGCTTCTCTCTCTTCCTCTTCTTCTTTCTTTCTACATCAACTTCTATACTTATTCTTCTTCTTCTTCGTATAGTATAGATGTTTTGTTCCTCTTCCTCCTCTTCCTTCTCTTTCTTTTCTTTTTCTTTTCCTTTTTTTTTTTTTTTTTTTTTCTTATTTTTTCTCCGCTTGCTCGTGTCTTCGTTTTGTTTCAATTATCCCTGAAGGTGTATGCATTATATTCCGAATACTCGTGAATTGTGGGCCAAGTTTATTATGAAAACTCTTCCTTCCTTATTCCTCTACCTCCTACTCTTCCTTCTCTTTTTTTTTGAGCTTGCATAAGAAATTCGCTTTAATTAAAGTTGCCCGGAAAGTTTCATGTGCATTTCTAGTAGTTTCATCTACGAATGAAAGTTTTGACAACAAAAATTGCATATTGAAGAACGAATATTTTTTTTTTTTTTTTTCAAAAAATTTTAATGAACATCCGTGTATTTTTTGTTGATTTTAGTCTCTTGAAATATATTGTACTCATTGTTAATTACAATTTTAAATATCTATCGAGAGACACACAAGATATATAAAATTGAAATATAAAATTGTAATTCGCTATTATTGCTAAATAAAATTTTCAGCTCCGTAAACGAAAGTAAATTTAAGTTCATTGAAATTTCACTAAAACTTTTGTAATTTAGACCTTCCCTGTTTTCTCCCTTCCCTACAATGAGAAACTATATCGAAATCACACCGCTTCGTACAATCTGCCTACAACTACATGATTATGAGAAACTAAGGGTGGTAAAGGGAAGGAGGACGAGTAAAAGACTTTTTTTGTACTAGTAGAGGGCTACGAAATGGAAAATATTGAGAATTGGGTGATTATTAAAATGAGACTATTATCCGTACCATTATACGATTTTATTAAAGGAGATGGTGGAAAAAAGAGAAATTCGGATAGAAAGTGTTAAGTTTCGATGGTTTAGTGAGATAGGATATATGGATATTGGAAACATTAATTAATTTAGCAGTATTGGATAATTTTAAAATAAAAATTCGTTTGTTTAATCTATTTACGATTAACATTTAACGATACTTTTAAAAGCGCTAAACTTTTTATTATTAGCGTAATTAAAATGTAACTTTTACAAAAATAATTCAAATTAAATAATTTCAAAATTCAATCAATCTCAAAATTCTGAATCTCAAGTCATTCTCCAGATAAAATTTTTAAAATTCATAATCATATCTCGATTACACAAAGTAACAAAAGACATAATCTCCGACATATTATAATCTTATCAAAAACTCTTTTTATATAACTAATAACAGAAGACGACAGGATATGGTCTCTACTTATCGGATCCTGAAACCTTATTTATGCTTGATTCAATAATGAATCCCAACTAACAATGCATCTTTGTTGTACAGTAATTTGCTCTACAAAATTTTGACTTCTTGACGTATTTGGTTGATCCATTTTTTAATTTTTTGACATCATTGCATAAAATATGAATTTATTTACCTGAATTAGCCGCAATTGGTTTTAGTCTAACATAAATGCAAGGATCGTCTTCATAAATACGTATAAGCTGTTATAATAACTTTTTAATTATATTATAAAAATCAATATAAAAAGATGTACAAATTTGTTATAAAATTGCACTGTTTATTAAAAAACATAATTAAAAATCTAATTACACAATGTAGGTATACTATAATCAAAAGAATCATTCAATTAATATTTTATTGTTTATATTATAGTTCCGGAACATAAAATTTAAAAAAATCAGTTTTTTAAAATAATTTTCTCTATTATGATATTAAAATATACGTTAAATTCTTGTAACTTTATTATTGACCTGATTTAATAATATTTTCCATTTGACTAACATTTAAATATGCCATTATTTCTTCTATAACTGCAGATGGTAACTTAGACCCTATCAAATCATGAAAACTATCAATAGCTTTGTTGTACACTGGCACATGCCTGATAGCAACGTAAAGATTTCTCCGCAGAAATTTTTGGTAAGCTGGAAATTTACCACGTATACTTTCAAGATAAAATTTTTTTATTTCATTCTCAGACCATTTGGACGCAATTTCAACCAAAACACGTTTATTAGCGCGCAATAAATCCAAACAATTATATTCACTATCTAAAATCTTTAAATCTTTCATTTTATCCAATTGTTTTTGGTACCTGTTTTCTAAATAGTACATCCTCTCGTTCATGGCAACATTTAGATCTTCTCTCATTCCAGCAGTCCTTTTTTTGATCACATAATGCATCAATTTAGATCTAATTTTCTGATGTTTTGACACATCAGTTATAAACTTTTCAATCTCGCAAACCTTAACGCCAAACAACAACAGCCACTCGATAATTTCCTTATCGTCATGATCGAGAGCTATGTCCATGGCTGTTTTACCATCGGAATTAACAGCACCAGATCGCACGTCAAAGAGCAAAAGATTTTTAACAGACTCGTAATTATACTCTGAAATAGCAATATGCAGCGGCGTATTGCCATCGCAATCTCCTGGTTCAGCTATCGCCCCGTAGGACAGTAGTAGCTGGTATCCTCGCATATTATTTTCAGAAACTGCGTAATGCAGAGGCGTCAGCCAGTAACGTTTTTCACGAGAATTAGGATCAAGTCCCAGCTTCAATAGATGTTCAAGATGGTCTAGACGATGAGGGGCGATGGCGAAGTGTAGCAGCGAACAACCTGATTTTGAATATTCGTATTCCTCGCATCTTTCAAGACCTTCACGTTCCAATAATAGCACAAATATATCAAACTGCTCTTTACTAACTTCTTCAGCATAATTATCTAGAATAGACCAAGCTAGAGTGTATGGTCCTCGTGTAGCAGATTCCATTGTTATACCATGTGACAAAAGAAGCTTAAAAATTGTAACGTTTGCGTCAAAATAGCTGCTCACCACTAATAAATAGCTGCAAATGTTTGGATCGATGCCCCAGTGTAAGAGATGCTTTACCATCTGCAAAATGCGAATCATAACATATGATAACAAACTAAATAACGCGTTGATTATTAAATTGTTTTTTTAATTAATATAATGTTTATTAAAATAAAATTTAAAAATTGCATATTGTATTAATTGATGCGCCAAACATAAAATAAATTAGTTGATAAAAATCGGTCAACATTATATCGTTTGAAAGGATCATTCAAAATATATTATTTTTACCTCTGGTTTTTGAGCCTCTATAGCTTCGTATAAGTAATTATCCAACTCCTCCAACATATTCATATTTTGATTGAATCCATATTCGACTATTAAATCCACCACATGTGTACAATCACTTGATATTGCGTAAAAAATTGCCTTTTCTTTACTACTAGAAAACAAATTAGGATTGGCACCATTTTCCAGCAGAAGCTTTACCAGAACAGGATAGCCATTTTTGCATGCCCAATTGATAAGTCGTTCGTTGTTGATACCAAGTCTATTAATATCAGTTCCATCGCTGAGTAATGAATTTAATGTTGCAAGACGATCTTCGCCAAATAATTTATCCACCACATCCTCGTTTAAATTGATTAATTCATTTATGTTATTTGTGGAATTAGACGAAGTGTCGGTATTATGCTTTGAAGATTCTGTTACTAAAAGTATAAAAATAATGAAACAATTGCGTCTGCAACGATTATAGAGTCACACAAATATAATGATACATTTAAGCCATAAATACAGTAAATTCGATAAATTAATACTTTTATAAGATAAATATACTTTTTTTATTTATCTTATATAAGATCGCATAAAATATAAATTTACTTACTTGTACTAGCCAATAGTGGTATTTTTGGTCTAATATAAGTACAAGGGTCATCCTCACACTCTGAAAATGGCTCATCAACGACGCATTCCGTGCACTTTTTTTCGTTCATTGTCTTTCAAAAAATTTTAATATTATTGTCATTTATATTATTATTTTTGATCAAATTCGTGTGAAAAGTTTGACATAGCGTCCTTTAGAACATTAAGAAAACTATAGCTTACCAGACGCTCAAAATGCGCAGTAAGCTATTACGCACCTTACTTATACAAGAATTCATGGCGTCAGCTGACTGGTGGAGATAAATAAATACCTACATAATACTAGCTGTTGTAATAAATTCCTAATTGGATTATAATAGTATCAGAAAATAAAAAAAAAATTTTCAATTGTAATTAGTAGGAACCCGAGCTTTCTGGTTACGTGTCGTAATCTACTATTTATTGTTTACTAAGCTAAATGTATAATATAGTACAATATTATACTTAACATAATTAAAAAATTCAAAATATTTTTCAATTTATTAGTTGAAATTAAATTTGTTTTAATATACGACACAAATAAACATTAAATTTATACCTTTATTATATTTTAGATACTTGCGCAATGTCTGTAAGCTGACATTACTTGTTGTAATAAATAAGTATTGTTAAAATTGATTTTATAAAAAATAAATGAATAACTTTGCAAGGAAATTTGATTTATTTGGCAAATCTTTCTTGGTCTCAATGACAATGAAGCAGTCTTTATGAGGATGTTCTTTAAGATTGGATGAGATTTTTTTTATCTGATATGATTATGTGATATTGAGGTTGAAGATTTTTGTAAGGCTTGTGATTAAAAAATATTAGATTTTGATAATGAAGAAAAAGAAAAAGAAGAAAAAAGAAAAAGATTTAAATGATTTTTACAGTGATAAAGATTTAAATTTTAGGTGAAGAATTTTGTGACTTTATTATGTAAGTTTGAATTTTAAGCTTTAGGTCTTGTTCTGCTTGATGGTTCAATTTAAGACTTTACTAACTAGGTCACTGATCATTTTAAAACTCAATTACATAATATTCTTCTGTAAAACAATAGTACTAAAAAAATTGTTTTTAAAATTTGTTTTTAATACTTTATTAAAAATTAATTTTATTAAATGAATAATAAAATAAATAGAAAGTAAAAGTCAATTAAAATCAAACGATTACTCCAAGCATAAAACCATCCACTCAATCTTCATATCCATAAAAGCTCAATAATTAAAAAAAAAAAAAAGAAAAGCCAAACCAATCGCGATTCTCCTTACAAGATTAGACTTTAAACTCAATCAATAAGATACAAAAAAAAAGTAACAGTCTCTTTCCCAAGTCAACTTCTTTACCCAGTATTAGTCGATATCCCATCAATGTAAAACTACCAGCAAATGCACAAGTCGAGTTAATTAACGAAGCACTTGGGTTTATTAATAGCATAACGATTCTCTAGTAATTGGTCAATCACGCTTGCCTTATTATGCCGCAAGAGCAAAAGTGCAAAAGTAAAAGAAGAAGAAGAAGAAACAAAAGGATGTTATATACCAACTAGTGAACGAATCCTGTGAGCGGTCGCTTTAAATCCTTCTCTCTTGCCACTTGTCTTTTCTATTTTTTTTTCTCTTCTTGTCTTCGTCGTTATTCTGATTTCTTTTTTCTTTTTTTTGCTTTATCGTTAGTTAATCTCGAGTTTTAACTACGTTTTCTTCTGTTTTCTTTTTTTTTTTTTTCGACTTTTGCCTATTCTTATACTTATCTCGTTTATATGACAGTCGCTTACTTTATTCGATTAAAAATTTGCATAATTAAATTTTTTCTCGTGGTTTGGTTGAATAATTATGATTATTTGACTATTTAGAAATTAATCGTTTGGAGAACATAATTTAAATATTAATAAATTTCGTTTGCTAAATATTGTATAAGATTTCAGTTGAACAATTAGCGTTAATTCATTAGATACTATTTGGAATTATATACAGTACAAATTTCTTATTATCAAATAAATATCTCAAGCAATGACAAGCCTGATAATAATTTATAAAAATTCTAAATAAAACATCATACAAAAACCAAGTTAGCCAAAATAAGTCATTACTAAACACTGCATACAAAAAGCTTTATACATGTAAGCTTTCTATTTTTTAGTAAAGCAAAAAACGTAAATACTACGCACTCTTACAATTATATTTCATTTATAATAAATAACAATTATTCGACGAAATTCCACGAAAAGCAACAACCAAAATCAAGTGGTCCAAGAAAAAAAAAAGTTTTTCTTCAACTCCCCACGTATTCTTTCATCCAATAACGTTACCAAGCAGACAGAAAAAAAAACTTAAGTGTCTCCAAAGCTTTCTCAAAGCAACTAAACAATCTTCCATTAGCTAATTAACCCCTATTACAAGCGAATCATCATGTCCTCCTAAAAAAAGAACCATATCGACTCTTCCTCTTACCTTCTATTCTTAACCATCTGCGACCAGTCCACTCTTTCTCTCCCTCCTCTCTAAAATGACGTAGTCGCGAAATGACGTCCAAACGACCTATAGCCTACGTCACTATTTCATTTAGAAGCTTACGACCTGGAACACAATAAACGACCTAACGAACGAATGCTATATAGGTATATATATGTGTGTGTGTGTACGCGGTTGTAAAAGAAATGGGTTGTAGGAAGGAGGGGATTGGGGGGAGTGTCGCAAAGCTTCTTTCGTGCCTTTACTATTATTGCCTTTCAAGCAACATCGGTGAACGAGTGCTTCCTTTTTTTATTTTTTATTTTTTGTTTTTGTCGAGTTACGCTGCTCGTTAAATTACGTATCGGCCTCTTTATTTTTTTTACTAAGGTATCGTTATTTTTTTTTTATTATGTTGAGGTTTGAAACTTTTAATACTTGTGTTAATGCTTTGGTGATAATAGTTATATGGTAGAGTTACAAAATTTTTAAATTACTTTTTTAAGGCGTGAAAAAAGGGGATTGATGTTTTTGTGTTGATGTTGCATGTATTGGATCGGTTTGTACGTTACACTTAAATTAGATCGTTTATATTTTATTACTTTGTGAAGTAAAATTACGAATCTTTTATTTTAAAGCTGTACATTTTAAAATTACAAAAATAAAAAGATCGTCTAAGAGAGCCTTTCATTACCGTAAAAGAAGTTCTCTAGTTTTTACGTTATGAATTATGTTGTTTCGATTTTTTGATATTTGGAAATTTTAACTTCTTTGGTCCCTTCCTGAGCAACTAAAATACACCCAAAAAATTACGCAAAATTTTAGGCTGCCGCTACTTTGCTGGCAAAAATGGGTATTTCATGCTTTATGGGATATTATTGTTTAGGTCGATTTTGCCGTTTCTCAAGAACTGAATACTTTTTACAGCAAGTTTCTAGCTTTAAAACTAAGTTTTTTATTAACGTTTTTTAAAAAAAAGGATACTTGACACAATTAAAATATATAAGAATACTGAAAAAAATTACGAAAAAACAAAAATTACAAAATGTTTAAAAAAATTGTATCAAAATTATGAAAGGATGTCAATTGAAAGGTAAAACTAGATTTCTTACACTTTTTTCATGCTTAAATCAAGCATATTTCAGTGGGGCATATTATAGCAGACGTCGAGAATCGAACCCACAATTTGTGGATTGCGAAATCAACGCTTTACTAACTGAGCTACTTTTAGCCTTGATATACCTTTATACTTTTTGCGTGATCAATATGAATGTGTATTAACTGTTTTAATATATTTTTTTTTTAAATTACTTTGTTAAAAAAATACATATTCAGTGTCAAATTTTAATTATTAAATTAATAAAATACTAAAAAAATACTGAAAAAACGTTTTTGAATGTTTAATAAAAAAATACACATTAAATGGCTTATGTAAAACTTTTAATCAATTTACAATACAGTTTTCTGTTAGAAAAAAAATGAAATTATATTATAAGAGTTATCAAAATTACAACAATAGTATCAAATTGTTTATTTCTAGGCCGATTTTGACGAAATTTGGTATGGTAGTTCTTCGAAGGCTACTTTTTCGATTCTGACCATTTCCAAACTCATTATTTCTAGAAGTGTTAAAAGTAACCCCTAAACCAGGTTAACTTTGAGTATCCCCTCTAAACAGCTGTAGAAATTTTTCTTTTTAATATAAAAACTTATAAAAAATAATACCTTATGGTAAAGGAAACCTAGCTCTGAAGGATAGGCCAAAACACATTTTTATTTCAACCATTTAAACCACTGCATTTAAATAAAAATTTTTTAAAAAGAGTTCAAAGTAGCCATTCAACGATAAAATATTAAAAATAATTTTTTGTAAAGACCCAATTTTTTCTTGCGTTCTAGCCAAGGGCAACAAAGTAATATAAGGTATATTCTTTAAATTTTACAGAGGTAATCTAACTATAATCTACTAAGCATATGAAAGATATAGATAAGAAGAGCAGGAAGAAAGAAAAAAGCCTTCATTTTACTATACGTCCCATCAAGATTTTTATCCGTGATCAAGCTCTTATACCTATACCCCTGTATGCACGTGCTTATCAACGTATAATATAAAATCGATCGATTTTATATATAATATGTATCGCGAAAATGGTAAAAAGATGAACTACTTTCCTTCTTTTTTTTATATACAAAAAAATTAAGTATCAGAGTACCATCAAACGTCATTTATTTCCATACATTAAATTTAATACCTAAATCTAATCATTAATGCATCAAGGATTAATCATTTCCTATCAGCAATTTTATTATAAACTGGTAACAACAACAGTTATTGACCTTTCACACCAAGCTCACCTAAATTTCCACTCAACATTTAATACATCACTCTCTCCCTCACCCCCTTTAAAACGTCATAATATTTCGTTGACGTTCATGTAACATTTCGCTTTGCGGCCTACATATTGAATATACACGCTTTATATATACCCACAAAATTCACTTCTGTCATATTCACACATATACATACATATAAGCTCATGTTAAATTTCAAAATTCAAGCAAAACGTTCAAATGCAAATGTGTCATATACTTTTGTTGTTTGTGTAAGCTTTAATCTTGTAACTATCAGATCAAAGTCATATTCAACTAAGTATTTATCTAGTATATACCTACAGTTATTATATATCGAATAATAAATGTTACGTATGGCATCTAATCGCGATTATTAAATTTATGTTATGTAGAGGTATTATAAGATTTAAGTATGAGGTTTTATGTATATTGTTTTGATGTTTATTTTGATTTAAGACACAGTTTCAGATGTTATCTTGGATCATTTTTATAGTCTTATGTTGTATGGATAATGTTTATGGAAAAAAAAAGGAAAAGGGTGTTTTGTATTGAGGACCGAGAGAGTAATTTAGATGTAATAAGAGTTGATTTTCACATTTTTACTGATTAGAGCAGTCGTTACTTTTTTTTGTGCGTCGATTAACCTTATTTATCAAAAGTATGAAATGTTTTATTTAAGTTATGATTTGTGCTTTATTATCACATAAAAACTTTTTATTTTTAAATTGGTAGTAATTTTCAAATGTGACACATCATTTTTTTCATTTTTTCTAAAATTATTTCACTTTTACAATACATAATTCACAAATAGAAAAAAAAGTATAAAAATTGACTTATCAAGAATCCTTACAATAATCCATTTTTAACCCAAATTTCTTTTTAGTTAAGATTTTCCAATATTCAAGCAAATATAGTCACTTGATACACACAATCGCTACAAAAAAAAAAAATTCAATCTTCCAGTTCGTCTAAATATATAAAATTGTAAAATATTCCTTCTGAATAATCGGATAGAATTTTCTTCAATCCGTCTCAAAAAATTCACGCTCCTAGAGAGAGAGAAAAACGTGCCAAGTAGAGCGTCTTAACCAGTAAGAGAGAAGCTTAAACCTCCCTTCCTCCCCTCCCTTTATCTCTATTTCAGATATGTGAGCTTCGCATTTTCTCTCATTCACGGTAAACGGAAGTCAGAGAGAGAGCACGAAATCAAGACTTGATCCATCGAGGTGAAGGAGCGAAAATACGAAGGGAAAGGCAAGAAGGGAGATGTGAGATTTGGCTTCTACGAACCCGCATCTGTTTTCACCAGCCCGAGATTACGGAGCTGCGACTGATTGCACGCGTCTTTTATGTATGTATGTATGTATGTATGTGTGCGCTTCTACTTCGCATATAGGTTGCTTGGCTAAGGGAAGTCAATTTTTCCACGTCGCCGAGGAAATCCCTCGCGTAGTCGATCGATTTCCGGTGCTGAAACGTTACTGCTCCTGATGCTATGCCCTACCTTCCCCCCCCCCCCCCCCTCTTCTTCACCACTTCTCTTGATTCGATTGTCTAACTAACGGAGCTTGATCCGTGCCCATCACCTTTTCTCTCCCTCCTTATATTTCTCTATTCGATCCTGTGACGATTTATTGGCTTGTCTTGAGAAGACTTAAGTGAGGATTTTAGTTGTTTGAGAAAAATGACGTTAGGTGTCGAGTGTGATAGGATTTTTTTTTTGCTTTGGGAGTTTTAAAAGTGTTATTGTGTTGATGTGGTATTTTTTTGTGAAGGAGGATTACTGTAGTGTTGAATTGGATTTGAATTTGAATTTTAATTTTGAGTAGTGATGTAAAGAAAAGAATTTTTTAATAAAACGAAAATTTTTACAATTTTACGTTTATAATAAATACCAAGTATATAAAATTTCAGTATATTAAATTCAATTTCTTGCATATTTTTAAATTTAAGTATATTATACGAAATACTAAAAAAAATCTTTTTTATATTTTTATCT
This sequence comes from Leptomastidea abnormis, assembly GCA_030522805.1. NCBI lineage: Eukaryota > Metazoa > Arthropoda > Insecta > Hymenoptera > Encyrtidae > Leptomastidea > Leptomastidea abnormis. Next base: position 1,125 of record JAPYZE010003763.1, on the reverse strand, counting down.
TTATGGCAAAATCGTAAATTTCTTATAAAATTTTACTGACGTTATTCATTGATCTTTGGTTTGTTTACACAGTATACTATGAACATCAAGCTCATAAAACCAGTTGAATGTTATTCAATATAACTCTAAAACATACGAAGTATATTTAACATACGTGATTTTATATATTCATATCACGTGATGTATATTTTTATAGAATGCAATAAACAAGCTTATATAGTACACTTACAAAAAAAAAAGAAAAATAAATAAATAAAATGTATCTGCATGTCTATGTTTATGATAGGACGTAGTATGTTTTTTTTCCAGACTAATGCATTAAAAAGTAGACAAAATACCATTTACAAAGTATAAATACAAACTACATACAATTTTTTAAAAAAAATATCAAGTTTAATATTAACAGTGACAATAGCTTATTCTTGGCTTCGACACGTGTAACCTCTCCCTTAAACTTATCTGATAAAGCTAATATTCGATCGAAACCCGAGGGCAAGCTTTTGACGTTATAAGTCTAAAATAAATGTCTGGTACGTGTATGCAAATAAGTATATGCTGGCTCCTATATACATATATGTATAGGTATGTATGTGTGGTTTGCATCGTAAATGCCAAAAAGTTTATGTAGGTACATATACATATATATTCGCGTGTGAAGTTCAACGAATTATCTGACTTTCTCTGGTATATAAGCACTGGAGTTACTCAAAATTACTTTTCTTCTTTTTCCTTCAAAAAAAAAAAAAAAAAAACTTTTGACAGTTTTAACTTTGGATATTACAATCTTTTTACATTGGATAAAAAGTTTTTTTTTCAGATTTCAAAGACAAAGTATTGAATATTATTATAAAAAAAAAAAATTTTAATTTTCAAAATTTATAATCTCACAGTTTGTAATTAAAAAATATCCATTAAAAATTTCGAAAAAATAAAAGAAACCCATACTGTTCTCTTAGACCAAAAGTATCCAAAAGACACTCGTTGCTACACAAAAGATTGTACCATTTCCTATATTATACTCTCTCATCCCTCCATTTACCATCTTTAGCTAATGAAAACACCAACATTCACGGTGTTTAATTTTCATTTGCACATTAACGCGCATCCGCGAGAGATGTCGACCTT